>JAJJWW010008381.1:0-181977 GCA_023531295.1 Papaver armeniacum
TATGATCCTACACTATATACTTGATTTCTACTCTACTTATAGCTATGTCTCGGATTAGGATAGAAGTATGTAGTTGAGCTTTATACTTCACGACGTTCACCAATTGAATAAGAATATCTACTGAAGAGCTTGGAGGAACTTCGACGACAAAAGGTATATGGAGACTAAAACTTATCTATCACTCAGAAGTCTGTTCGATTCTATCTTCTAATGATACTAAGTCGTATAGCTATATAGACTTTGTGTTATACACATTTGAAATTTTGAGTCGAGTTTATCTCGTTTATATATTTCTTGAAATACAAGTTTAAATCCATAGCTTAACTTCATCATCTATTTGGCGAGTTTAGTTGTAAACAATTCGTTGTTGGAAACTAAACATTAAGTCAAGATGATCATGTGAAAAATTACCTTGAATATCTTATATAATTTGTGTGAGACAATCATTTGATGTTAACTTGGTGTAGTTGCAGGAAATCCCACACTACACCCCTCACTATATCTTGATAATAATTTCTAGTTCTAAACTTATTAATCATCTAAATTTCAAATATAAGTGCTAGAAATTTAAATAGACACATAAGATTTTTTACGTGGTTCGATCAATGTGATCTACATCCACGATTCTTCACTATGATTGTTGAGGTTACATTTGAATTACATTGAGAATCTCCATTAATGGATATTTTCTAGAGCTCTAGATCTAATTATTTGGGGGAGAAGATGATAAAGAAAATAAAATCTCTCTCTAAAATAATTTATCTCTCTCCTAAAATAATATCTCTCTCCTAAAAATGTCTCTCCCTTTCTCTCTCCCCGCTCTCCTCTTTATATAGTATTTACATAGTGGATGACAGCTCATGTACAACTAATATTTCCTTTAATTTCGGATTTACCTTGCGACATCCTCGCAAGAGTATAAATGTTAAATCTCGCAGACACTCTAGTTCTCGCAAGATCTTCGCACTTTCTTCATGTTTCTATCATCGCCATCTATTACGCCATCTCTGAAATCACTTTGCAACGGTTTCGCGACGTTGTTGATGAAGATTCCGCAAGTGTGTTGTTGTTGCGATATTTGGATCCTACATCTTGCCTCTTTTTTTCTTGAATATTGCTTGAAGAGCGATCTTTAAGAAAAATCCGTTGTTGTAGTAGTCTTTGATCTTTGTTGATGAAGGAACGAGCGAAAGAATCTTTGGACTTGAAAAGTACGTACTTGCCTCTATTCTTTTGCGAAGTTCGAAGCTTTGCGAAGTGAATAAGAAGTATTAATCCTTGAAGTATAAAAAGTATTGCCTCTGTTCATGAAGTTATTATTCCATTTTTGTTGTTCATTGGTGAATATCTTCTTTGGAAGTGATTCTCGCGAGAAGATAAAGAACATAAAATGTTTTCTTGGTTATCCATAGTTGCCTCTGTTCTTTATCTATGAGGGTAGAATCCTTGAGAAAGTGTTGATTGAGCGAATTGTTTTTGCATTCTTATTTTGCCTCTGTCTCATATCTTGTGCTCATGCGATAGTATAATCTCTTCAGGCTGCTTATCTTATCTTGTGAAATAATCACATTCTCGCGAAATTCGAATATCTCTGCGACGTTTTGTAAAATACTTGTGCGAATATAATACTTATGTAATGATTATGTTATGAAATGTGTATGCGATGTTTATGCCATGAAATGCTTATGCGATGCGTTCATGATGCGAGTATGATGCTTGTATGATGAGAATGCTTTATCTACTGCAATGTATAGCCAATGTTTGTATTACTTAGCTCATTTTGCTGCTCTAAAATTGATGTAGCTTTAAATCGCTTCCATTCTTCATTTCTCTGATTTTGTCTCTAGTATATGCATTCCTCTTCGCGTATTTATTGTTTCTCGCAAGTTCTTACTTGTGCTTCATCTTTTCTTATTCCTGCACTATTAGTATCGCATAATAATATGATCATAATATTAAATGTATGTTATTTTCTCTGCCTCAGTTTCATTTCCATTCTTGCCTCTGTTATTTGTATGTAAATGGAAGATTAAGCATAACCTCGCAGATGTTTCTGCTAAATTTGTCATTGCGACAAGATCGCAGGACGTCTTTACATTTTCATGTAATGACCCATTGACCTTGCCTTACCTATCTTGTGTGGTCTTATTTTGCCTTCCTAGTTAAAGGTCTTATTTTGCCACCCCTCATTTTTGCGACAATATGACAGGCCTAAATATTCTTGCGAACATAAAGCCCCATGACATTGCCGTCTTGCGACAAAATCGCAGGACGTCTTTACACTTTCATGTAAAGACCCATTGATCTCGCCTTATCTTTGTCTTTTGTATTATTGTCTCTTCAAGATCATCGCACAAATATGACAAGCCTAAATTTTCTTGCGAAAATAGAGCCTCATGACATTTGCGTCTTTTGACACTCTCCCTAATGGAGGGTGTCGCCCTTATCATCTCCCTGGTTGCCCCTTCAAGGAGGCGTACATCGGCCATACAAGACTAGCTCCTCCCATCCGGTCTTAACAGCAAGCGGTTGTTTTCGCAGCCTCTTATCCCTTATACCTATAGGGCTTATGGTTACGAGACGCACCCTAAGTGGAGTTTTCTTCGGGCCGAAAAGATGTTCCAAGACTTGTCAAGAGTGGTAAGGAAGTTCCATGATCCCCGCACTCTTGACTCAACCGTGTACCTCGGCGCCTTGGTCATACGCCGACTCCTTGGAAGAGACCCTCGGTCGTCCAACCAGTGGTATAACCTTATATATATAGTTGGAAATCCAAGGTATCTCTCCCGGATAGGCTTTCATGGGCCCCAAATCTCCATGACTCAGTTCCGGGAGCGGTGTAACCTTTTCCCCGAGCCATGTCAAGAGATACCCCTTATATGACGCACTTTAGGTCTTACATTTGCCTCTTACGAAATATCATTCGCGAACTAGGTGTACGCCATAAAGGTTCGTCCCATTCACTCACTCAATCATTTTTGTCAATTCATTCAATCATTCATTTTTGATTTTCTCTTCTCATTATCTTTGCGAAGTTATCGCATTTCCATTATCTTTGCGAAATTATCGCATGTCTTCATTCTTTCATGCATCCTTTCATTCATTCCTTCATTTCTGTCACTTCCTTCACTCATTCTTTCATTTCTCGTCATTTCATTCATTCTCATAATATCATATCATTTGAAGTAAAGTAAATATTCAAGAGAAATATATAAATTAATCTGCAAGATTTTTCTCAAATCTTTGAAATCTTTAAGATCTTTGTAATTTAGAAATCTTTGAAATCTTTGAAATCTTGAAATCTTTGTAATTTTTTTTTTTTTTTTTTTTTTTAATCAAATCAAAAATCTTTTATTTTCTGTAAAAGTAAAATGTTCAAAGAAAGTGGTACTTAGCTTTTATGTGATTCGTTGTTGTTGTTGTCTCTTGCGAAGTGTATGGTTTGCTTGCGAAGCTAGCATCCTTGAAACGTCGCACAAAATATAATTATCTCGCAGCAAAAAGAAATAGGAGAAATGAGATTTGAACCCTTGATCTGCCTCTTGCATATTCTCGCACCATACCAACTGTTCTAACCCTCTCTTGCGAAATTAATTTGCGAGATAGTCATCAACTTTCTTCTTTGAGAAATAAGCAAAATCCTTGCGAAATTTCGCATAACAAAAATAAATATGCAAGAAGCAAGAATTGATCCCGCGACCTTCTGCTTGCATTCATGCCTCCTAACCAACTGTGCTAGCCTTGCCTCTGCGAAGTCTTTCTGCGAAATAATCACCTACTTTCTTCTTGCGAAATATACTTGCGAAAAATCCATGCGAAAAATACACGTTCGTTGAGATTTGAACTCGCGACCATGAACTCTTTAATTTCGCAGGTGACCAACTGTGTTTCCTCTTGTTTGCGAAAGAATGAAACAACCTTGCGAAATTATCCATTTTTTCCCCTCTTTGCGAAGCAAAAAAATTCTTTGCGAGGAAGAAGATTCGAACCCGCGACCTTAAGCTCCTCATGTTCGCTCGTGACCAATTGTGCTATCCCTCTTGTGCGAAAGGATCGCAGAATGCTAATACATGATTTATATTCACCCTTTGATACTCAAGGAAAAAATTGATAAAAATTCTACGCGAAGGGGAAGACTCGAACCCGCGACCTTATGTTTATACTCTTCGCCAGTGACCAATTGTGCTAGTCATTGTTTGTGAAAGAAACACATAATGTCGTACTTGAGTTCATCCACCCTTTACCGCTCGGAAAAAATATATGGAAAATATGAGTGATGTGAGGGTTGAACTCGCGACATCCACCTAGTATACCTCGCGCATAACCATCTCGTGGATGGCGGCTGCATTTTGCGATAAAAGACCATATTGCCACTCTATTATTCTTCCTTTCTTTTCAGTTCCAAAAAGTGTGAAAAATATTGTGCTTTGCGAGAATTGATCCCGCGAGCTCTAACCCATACTCCTAATCCCTGACCATCTGCGCTACTTGTTGTTTGCGAAAGAAACACATAATTTCATAACCTTATTCCATTTCTTCTCATTTGAAAGTTCAAAAAATATGCGAAAATTCGCGAGAGGTGGGAATTGAACCTGCGACCTCAAGCTCATTGTCTTTACCTCTGACCAACTTTGCTGGCTTCTATTTGCGAACTATCTTTGCGAAATAATAACTTACTTTCTTCTATGTGAAATATCCTTGCGAAATATCCATTTTTTCCCTTCTGTAAAAAGAAGAAAATTATGCTCGCAAGTGAATTCGAACTTGCGACCTCAAACTCACATATTGCTCGCTGAACCAATTGTTCAAGAACTTCTCTGCGAAATTAACCCCATAACTTTTTTCTTTATTCTCTTATTCGCCACTGAAAAATAAAAAATATGTGTCTCTGCGAATTCGAACCCGTGACCTCTTGCTTATTCGCTGCAACTCAAACCATCTGTGCGAGCTTATGTTTGTGATAAAAATCACAGCGTTTTGTTCTTATCCTTATCTTCGTTCTTCCTTTATTTCCTTCAACAATTTTCCTCTTGCTTTTTCTCTTGAATATGAAATCTTCCATTAAAAAATTAGCTTTCTTCCTTGAATTTCATCACATCAACCTATTTTTTTCTCTTCCTCTTTTCATGTCCTTGAATTGTTGACGGTATTTTCTCCCTGAAAGTGTGATTTCTTCCATAAAATTTCCATTTTTGCTCCTAAATTTTGTAGATCTAGAAATATATGAACAGTAACTAATTTTCATGGAAATTTCTTGATCCAACAAATTACAGGAAGGACAAAATCCATTATTCAATCCCTGTTTCTAGCGCATATGTAGTTGCAGGAAATCCCACACTACACCCCTCACTATATCTTGATAATAATTTCTAGTTCTAAACTTATTAATCATCTAAATTTCAAATATAAGTGCTAGAAATTTAAATAGACACATAAGATTTTTTACGTGGTTCGATCAATGTGATCTACATCCACGATTCTTCACTATGATTGTTGAGGTTACATTTGAATTACATTGAGAATCTCCATTAATGGATATTTTCTAGAGCTCTAGATCTAATTATTTGGGGAGAAGATGATAAAGAAAATAAAATCTCTCTCTAAAATAATTTCTCTCTCTCCTAAAATAATATCTCTCCTAAAAAATGTCTCTCCCTTTCTCTCTCCCCGCTCTCCTCTTTATATAGTATTTACATAGTGGATGACAGCTCATGTACAACTAATATTTCCTTTAATTTCGGATTTACCTTGCGACATCCTCGCAAGAGTATAAATGTTAAATCTCGCAGACACTCTAGTTCTCGCAAGATCTTCGCACTTTCTTCATGTTTCTATCATCGCCATCTAGGACGCCATCTCTGAAATCACTTTGCAACGGTTTCGCGACGTTGTTGATGAAGATTCCGCAAGTGTGTTGTTGTTGCGATATTTGGATCCTACACTTGGGAAGTTTCATATTGATCAATTAATCATTTAAAAATTACTTGAAGCTAGTGGTATGTGTAAGATTACCATTGTTGTCTTCTAAGGATGTTTCAATGATTGGATGAGAGTTTTAGAACTACTACCAATGTCTGGATACAACACAGTATGCTTACCTAGTATGCGAACTGTGAAGTACTAGTTCAAGTCAGGAACTCTTGTTTGCGAACGAGTTTACCTGTGATAGGTACGGAACTGTTGTTTGTGACCAGTGTTTGCGAACAACAAGACTATGCAAGGTCCGGAACTATGGTTCGCAATTTGCAAACAATATGGTTAGGTTCTAAAATCGGTAAGTATGACAACACATACTCATGAACTCAGGTTTCTTTGCGAACTAAAGTCCCCGGAACTTTAATGAATTAAGGTATGCGAACTTGTTTTGCAAACCGTGGCATTATGTTCATGGATTGGTTCTTGTATAAGTACTTTGTACAATTACAAACCAAACCGATTTTGTTTCAAATGGTTCATATACATAAATCTGTCATCATTGATTGATTATCATATTTGATCTAGAAGTGTTAGATGAATATGGCTAAGCTAAAAGTGTTCATATGGCTAACTTCGGTTAACTGTTATTGAGCCAACTTGTTATACACGTTTAGGTACGGTTCATCCATATCTAAATATATGTATATTTCATTTGTGCATATCAAGCTAATACCATCTAACGGTGGAGATTGATTGCTTATTTTCTAAGCATACTTAGCTCGAATCTTAAATCAGGAGTTCATCTAACGGTGGATATTAATTGCTTTATTACTAAGCTATCTTAGCTTTAAATATAAGCAACCCTGATTTGAAATACTATATAAGGGAGAACTCTAGCATCTGGGAAACCTAATCCCGACACTCTCGTGTGTCCTAGTTGCAAACTAGAGTCGATTCTCCATTAACCTAGATTTTCAGTTCTTCTGAAAACCATTACTAGGTTTAACGACTTGAAGACTTCATTTGGGATTCGTGAAGCCAGGTCCAACTATTTTCTCTGTAGTTGCGTATCATGATCTTACTTTTTCTATCGTATTAAGTTTAATCTTCTCTAAGGTTTTCTCGAGATATATCTCCGATAGGTAAGATATAAAAAGAAATCACAACAGTTTCTTCGTCTCAGACTCTTGTGATTCTACAATAACTTCTTCTATTAATCAGTTAGGTTATTGTGAGGTGACTAATATTTCTAGGCTGCTCTTCGGGAGTATAAGACCGGATTATTAGTTGAGTTTCCTGTTCACCTTGATATTTATCTTAAGACAGAAACAACAAATATAATAGACTTATCTATGGGAGACAAATTTGTTTATAAATCTTCTAATTTGGGTCGTAGTAAATTCTAGGCTGTAAAGGATGTCAACTAGGGGAATCAAGTGCGCAAGGTCTTGCGAGATTCAAGATGCATAAGGAACGCGATTGTACCTTAATCGGTATGAGACTTGGTTAGGGCTCAACTACATTCCAGTCCGAAGTTAATTTGAAGTAGGCTAGACTCTGTAGCGGCTTAATACAATGTGGTGTTCAAGTCTGGACTAGGTCCCGGGGTTTTTCTGCATTTGCGGTTTCCTCGTTAACAAATTTCTGGTGTCTGTGTTATTTCTTTTCAGCATTATATTTACTTTATATAATTGAAATATCACAAGTTGTGCATTGTTCAATCATAGTTGATAAATCTGACCTTGTTTGTTGGATATGACTTGATTGACACTCGGACATTGGTCTTTGGTATCATCTGAGTTATTCTCATAACAATCAGGTTCATGGATTTCTATCTGTTTGATTTACTGATTGTGTTGAGAAAGATATAAAGCTCTTTAATATATTTCTTGATTGAGACTCAGTAACTTTGTGCGTTCGGAATTATATCGTAGTTTAGTCCATACAGATTTCCGAACGAAATATTGGGTGTGGTTGTTGTAACTGATAGCTGTCGTAGGCGTCAAAAATAAATTACACTTTCTCACTACTCAAAATATATAATATAGCAAGGGTAAGAAAGGATCGTTCCCACAGAGAGGTCTTGGGTTGTCAATATGTTCCGGTTTCTTATGGCAAACAAGGGGGGATTTTATGTAACTAAACTAAAATAAAAGTAAATAAAGAAATAAACAAGCAAATCAAATAAGATGAGAATATTGGTTAAGGATTTCATTTTCAGTCACAAACATGTTATTGTCTTAATAACTAGAATTGATATTTAATCTCTCATTATCAATGGCCCTAGGATATCTTGATCGCAAGAATATCCCGCAAATCTCCTCTTATCATCAACAAACACATTAAAAGATGCCAATATGAATTTTATCTAAGAGAACAACCTAACGTGTAAAAGCACTAATCAAGTTTAATTCCCTAGATGCGTTAAGTTCTATGAAATCAGGCCAATCAAATCAATCGAACGTGGAAAGTGCACTAATTCAATTTAACAAAGGTCATGGTTCACATAGGATTATTAGGATATATCACTACAAGCAATAACCATATTTGTGCTACTTGTATTCAAGATGCATCACTTTTACGTATGAAACACCCAAAACTAGCTATAGATATGAATACCAGTTCAATCAATTGGCCACTCAACTAAACAAATATTCAAATCATACGTGGCAATATCTATAGTGAATCATGATCGATAATTATGAGACAAAACTAATATACTAATAAAAGAAGCATGCTTTGTGAAATCAAATTAATCCATAACCAATAATAAGATTAACTACTCATGTTAATGGAGTTCATAACAAGAATAAAGAGAAAACTCATGTTTCTAAACCCTAGAACAAAAGTAGAAGCCCAAAGATCGTTAGGGAGAGATGTGAACATGCTTATATATCTCCCGTTGGTGTGTGAATCGGCACCAGACTTCTAAATCTCGATCAAGGCCTGACCACCTCCACAGCCCATTAGCAGCCACAGTCCGGGTCCAAGTCGACCTGAGTCAAACCGGCCAAGTGAGTCGGATCGGATCACCGAGTTGACTCGCTATAGAAGAAAATCCAGCAGAGTCTCCTCTGATTTTAAAACAATCTCCAGGACAAATTCAAGCCATTTTCTTCTTCCATGCACAGTTTGGTTCCTAGCATTCATCTAACAATTCATTCACTATATCAGCACAATTTCAGCTGTCGCTACCACCTCCTTGCATTGAACAATCATTTACCAGCAGCAACTTCATGTATCCTCCATTTCCTTGCTTAACCAATTGCAGCACTACCTCAAAACCTTCACTCCACCGAGCATGAAACACCACTCATTACTCGCTATACAATTGCGCCATAAACCCATCTCAGCTCCAACATTCTACATTCCCAGCACTGCACCTGCTTTTCATTCTTCCACGCCATTTTCTGTAACTCAGCTCATAACATTCCTTCTTCCAAACCTGTAAATCCATCTCAACTCTGGACATTGCAAATCGCGATCGCGCACGTGAGCCATGGCAGCACCTCAATCTTAAGCCAACATATAAGCATCATGTACGAGCATCAACAAATCCCCAGATTCTAGCGATAGCACCAACATCTTCACTTGTTATATATCTCAATTCTAAGATGCAGTGAGCCCATGACAGACCCCTCATACTTAAGTCTTCCATTCCATCTCAGTATCATCTTAACCACCAGCTCTAGCACCCCCATTGCAGACCAACTTTCCCTGTAATGTCTCATCCATCTCAAGCCACTGCTCCAGCTCAAACCACATGCAATTCCTACCAGCTCTCAAACTCATGTAACTGCAACTCATTCTTGAACTCAACCAGTGAACCTTCATGACCAGTGCTCCAATTTCAGCTGTAAACAACAACATCACACCCATTTTCCACTTGCTCATTACAGAACCATATTTCTTCTTCATAACCTCCGTTAATTCACATGCAACAACATCAATTATTAAACTTAAAACCCTCTCTTCACCTGAATCCAGTTCTTCTCCCGTTTCATAGAACAGTAACCATTCCCAATCTTGAATCCATGACCTAACCCTTGAAACACAACCAGGATATCGAATTTGACCTCGAATAATCCCATCACAATCTTCATCTCTGACTCAATCTCAGTAACCCAACACCGTTAAAACCATTAATTCGTTTCCATCTCTGCCATAATCCTTCCAACCTTGCATCTGAGTCTCACTCATCACAGCAACTCAAGAACCATAGATTCAACAGCACCACCATCATCTCGCCCAAATCCATTGTAACCACCAGTAGATTCGATCGAAACCCCCATCTAAATCTTCTCGTTCTTCTCAGTATCAAAACCACTCCCAGATTCAACACATGAGATCCCCTTTCTCTCTTATTCACAGTAAATTCTTCGTCTCTGTAACATCTTCCATGTCTCATCGGTGATTAACTGACCCCAATTTGTCTCGTCGTTACAACAGCCATCTCTCCTCTCACAACCTTGATCATCACTCATTTCTCTTTTCTTTCTCAATTTCGGGTGTAGCTCTGTCCTCTTTAAATTTCAGATAGATGTAATAAAGAGAACAACTCTCGATTAAGGGTTATGTACTGAAACTGGCACGGTTATAGGCACCCAGTGACTCAGATAATGGCTGCCCACAATTCATTTGGCCTGTCAATTTCAAGAAACCGACAATTCATTATTCGCTCCTTTGTGCGCAGCCTTCGCTGGTTCCAAATGTAACTCGCATGTGAATTGATCTTTTTGAGCTTTTCGCTTTAAATGAGTGATTTCTCCTCCTTTTGCTCCAAATGACTCCATTGCACCTAATAAACTAAAAAGCAAACATAAGATACATAATTTACAAGAAAAGTAGCAAAGAAAGCATAAACAATAGATAAATATCAAGGTGTTTGCAACGCCTATCAGTAACCCCGCGTTTTCAATTGGTATCAGAGCGGAAAACACGCTAAGACCTCATAGGTCTGTGTTTGTAGTGATCTGACTATATGGACAGAAAAATTATCTCCAACAAAGCATCACTTTGGTCCGAAACATTCCGACTTGTTTCAAAGTTTGAATTCACTTGAAAAATCTCTCACATCTTGGTCATTACCTAAAACTGTGGATAATCGGGAAAACACCGAGGAGGAATAGTTGGATGAACTTTCAGATGAAAGTGATTCAGATGTTGATGAGGAAGTCTCGCAATATATCAAGTTGTTTGACCATCTTATAAATA
Organism: Papaver armeniacum; assembly: GCA_023531295.1. Lineage (NCBI taxonomy): Eukaryota > Viridiplantae > Streptophyta > Magnoliopsida > Ranunculales > Papaveraceae > Papaver > Papaver armeniacum. The sequence goes on from JAJJWW010008381.1 coordinate 11,131, forward strand.
AAAAGAATTTAACATCATGTATGATTGATTTTATGACTCCTTCCTGTCAAGAAATTAAGAAAATGAGAAAAATATTTAAAGGTTATGAGTGTGGATATACTCTTACAATACCTTCTTAAAGATCGTGAAGAAGATGTGCGTTCAAAAATTCGAATGTGAAAATCTTCGTCGAAATCTCTTTGTGTTGAAAGAAAAACTTGCAGAATCTGAAGCAAGGTGTAACTTTCAACAAAGTTGTTTCAGTGATAGAAAGAGCGTTTTTCTCAATCGGGAAAAACAACAAGAGGCTGACTTAACTGCTGCTCGTGATAAGGTCAAACTGTTGAAAGAAGACTCTAAAAAGTTTAGCACTAGCTTCACCAAATTATCCACTATGCTAGGAGCATGTAAAAATCATCGTGATATGCGAGGATTGGGCTATAAAGGAATAGGTGCTCCAAGTATTAGTAAGATTAGTTTTGTTAAAGCTAATGGAAATTTCCAATAGAAAAATCTCACTAATGGCACATGTAAAAATCTACCACCAGCAGCTGAAGTTCAAAAGAACAAGCTTCGTCAACCTCCAATACCATCTCACATGAGTTCAGATAATAACATTCCATTCAATTGCCATTATAGCGGAAACAAGGGTCACCTTGAAAGAAGATGTCGTTTTCGTTTGCGGAATGAGAAACTTCATAACATCCTTATTTGGGTGTCTAAAGAAGTGATCAAACATGTATCTCACTCTCTTTTGGTTGTGATTGTCCAACTTTAAGACAAAGAAAGTGCTGTGATGAGCCAATCTTTGTTCGTAAAATTAATACAAAACCTTTTAACAATTGTAGCAATTGTAAAAAGGATAATGTTGTAAGGACAGATATTTGTTCGATGCTCCGTAAAGAAGAAAATCTAATCGCAAAAAGATAGTCATTCCAAATCTCTTTCCAAGTTTGAAGAAAACTTTGGAAAAAAAGGTTCAATTGTTCCTAAACACGTTCACATCAATAACCGTAGTTCGGAACTCAAGACCAGTATCAACAGACGCAAACGCAGTATTAGGAAGGCAAAGAAGGCGGCAACATCAAGTATTTCTTGTTCTTTTCCCATTAATTCTCTTGAGACTAACTTTATCAATTCTTACGTTGTCTCTCAGAAATGTAGGTAAAGAAAGTCAACACTATTGATGAGCAAAATGCTCACCAACGTATAACTTGACCGCTTTAGTTTGTGTCTCCTCCATTGAGATCATGTGAGGATGCACAATATTCTCAAGAAAGGCATCTCTTTCTTGACAAAGTGGTCTTTGTTGTACCTGTGTTGTTTTTAGTATAAAAAGAAAATGATCAACTTATTGTTGAACCTTGAAGCTAATACTTCTTGTTGCAATCAAAAATCAAGCTTCAATAAGTCCTTCTTTAGAAACACGTTTCTTAAATGTTAGTTGACTTGTACGTCTGTCAATAAAACTCTTGTGCTCTAAATTTATTTATTGAGATAAGATATTCTACTAAGGCTAAAAACCTTTATTGATAAACTTATCACAATACATGTTTTTGTTAGGCTTCTTGGGTTTGTTGGTGCTGATTTTTTTTAACCGGACGTATGGTTCCAATACCTACTTTTGTTTGGAAAAGAACTCTATGTGTCCCTAGGGTTTTATTCCTAGGAACAATGTATATATAAATACGATTTATTTTCTAATCTCTTATGTATATGTACGTTCCGTAACCTCAAGAAATCTTCTTGTGATATTATGAACTGCACTATGAATGGAAGCAAAAAGGAAGACGAAACTGAAGATGGTACGGTTATTGAGTTACTATGCATGCGATCATGAAGACAATAGACCTGTTCAGATGTCATCTGATTTGGTTGGAAATATTCTCTGAAATTTTAAGGTCGTAGTTGATCAACTTGCCATTGCAACAAAGAACCTTGATTTTCTGAAGACTGAACTGAAGAAAGAAACTGATGATCTTACTCTTGTTCGATCTCTAATTTCTGACTATATTTGAGTCTCTTAGAATGTTTTTTTAGGTTTATGTTTAAATCTTTCTAGGAAACTTCTTGTGAGAATTTATTCTTATGTTTAATAAGGATAACTAGGTTTTGTATAGAAAATATTGTGATTACACATAACTATTTTCAACTTTTTTCATCTTGCAATGCTTTTAGATTTATTTATTTAAAATTCTAAGTTGTTTGGAAGATGAACTTGCGATATTTAATCTTATTGGTTTTATATATTGCAAATGTATTATGAGATACATATGCTTTATGTTTGTGAATTGTATTATTATCTCATATATGCTCAAAAGTTAAGTCTATTATGTCTTTATGCATATATTGATAAAAGATAGAATGAACTTTTTTGAGAAATTCCGCAATTTTGATTTCCCTAATCCACTATTATGTGAAAGTACTGTATTTAATCCGTAATGTTCTTATGTTGAGTGATTTCCGACTAAATTAATCAATAAGATCTTCTTGTGGTTAATTTACTTGAGGTTTACTGGACAAAAATTCATGTGATTTGTTAATGTCCAAAGAAATACTTTTTTTTTTTTATAAAAGCAAGGTCGCTCATGTTGTTCACTCGGGAATGACATCTAATGGGGAGATTCTTAAATGAACTTGTGCTTAATTGCCATATCTTTGTGAGCAGAGCGCGGTTGTGGAATTTGAAGGGGTTAACTTGTATCTTAATTGTTAGAGCACTGCTTGGTCGAACTCGCAAGTGTTGTTATCTCAAGATTATTTGTCAAGTTTAGTTGATCAAAACTATATACTTGATTTCTAGTCTACTTATAGCTATGTCTCGGATTAGGATAGAAGTGTGTAGTTGAGCGTTATACTTCACGACGTTCACCAATTGAGGATGAAGATCTACTGAAGAGCTTGGAGGAACTTCATCAACAAAACATATGTGGAGACTGAAACTTATCTATCACTCAGAAGTCTAATCTATTCTATCTCCTAAAGAGACTAAGTCGTATACGTATATAAACTTTTGCATTATACACATTTGATATTTCGAGCCGAGTTTATCTCGCTTATCTATTTCTCAAAATATGTGTTGGAAGCTTTTAGCTTTAGCTAAGTTCATCGTATACTTGATGAGTTTAGTTGGAAACAATTTATTTGTTGGAAACTAAATATTAAGTCAAAGATGATCATGTGAAAATTACCTTGAACATCTTACATGATTTGTGTGAGACAGTCAATTGATGTTAACTTGGGAAGTTTGGTATTGATCGATTAATCACTTGAAAGTTGTTTGAAGCTAGTGATATGTGTAAGATTACTATTGTTGTCTTTTTAAGACTGTTTCAATGATTAAATGAGAGTTTAGAACGACTACCAATGCTGGATATATCACAGTATGTATACTTTGTATGTAAGGGTGTCAATGGGTCCGGGTCCTCCCGGTTACCATAGGATCCGGAACTGGACCCTGCTTATTTGAGTCGGTTCCGGGTCTTATGGTTCCGGTTCCCAATTTTGTGGACCCAGAACCGGACCCGGTAAAACAGTTAAATACCCGTCGGTTCTGGGTATTTAATGGGTACTGTGTAAAATTTTATTATATATGAAATCAAGTTTTCTTATTGCAATTTGAAATCATAAAACAACAATGGAAACTTAGAGTGGTAGGTTGCTGATTAACATGGATTAGGAAAAACATCAAATGGCGTCGAGATGTAACCAATGGAACTACCTGGAATGATTTAAAGAGAAAACAAGTTCTTGTAACCATAATACATACATATATACGATGGTTCATTGAATAAATTTAGCAAACAAGTCAAGGGCAAGTTCAGAAACTCCGTACAAAACTAACTCTACAGTGGGAAAACATGAATTCCATGGCTGTAAAAACAGTTTACTCTTCACAAAAATCATAAATACCATCAAAACTCATACAGATTTCAGTAAACAATAGTTAAACATAAAAAAATATATAGACCATGATTAAATTCTCTAACACCAAAATTACTTTTAAATCTTGAATAGAAGAACACCCAAAGCTTAAGAAAAACTATTAATTAAGGAGATTCAAGTCTGAGGTCCCCACGTTTGATTAGCTTTTGAATCTTGTAACAAGAGTACTGCTTTGAGCAGCAGTAGTGGTGAGACACACAATTAAAGATGAACTATTGATTGAAGAAGAGATGCGGTAACAGGACATCAACAACATTGTGTTGGATAAAAAGAAGAAATAAGAAAATTGAAGAACTTCAACTCTAAGAAATGTTATAGTATATCTATTGGAGAAATTTGAGAGGCAACGGGATGATTTTGATGTAAAAATATCTACTCTTTTTGCGTTTTAATTAAAATTAAGTCGGGTACCCGGGAACCGCGGGTACCCGACGGGTATACTCGATAAGGACCCGAAACTAACCGGTTCCTTAGCGGGTCTACCCGTCGGGTAATAAAACAGCTAATGGGTCTAACATTGGGACCTTAACCGGACCCATTTGAACCGGGTATTTGGGTACCCATTGACATCCCTATTTGTATGTGCACCGTGGAAGTCTAGTCCAGGTCCGGAACTATTGTTCGTGAACTCTGTTTGCGAACTGGTTTACCTATGAAAAGTCCGGATCTTGTGTTTGCGTATCTGTTTGCTAACGGTTATACAAGGCCAAGTCTGGAAATCATGTTCACGTACGCTGTTTGCGAACGGCTGGACAAAGCCAAAGTCTGGAACTCTTGTTCGCGTACTCAGTTTGCGAACAAAGCGGTTAAGTTATAAATTGGTAAAGTGTGATTTTCATACTCATGAACTCAGGTTCGTTTATTTAACTCGGTTTGTGAATTAAAGTCCCGGAAATTTAATGATTAAGGTATGTGAACTAGTTTTGCAAACCGTGGCATTATGTTCATGAATTGGTTCTTGTATAAGTACTTAGTACAATTACAAACCAAACCGATTTTGTTTCAAATGGTTCATATATATTATATAAGATGATGAACATTTGGACAACTCTCTTGAAACACATTTAAATTCAATTGATTATCTATCATGATTGATTGATCATCATCTTTTAACTAGAAGTGTTAGATGAATATGTCTAAGTTATAAGTGTTAATATGGCTAACTTCGGTTAACTATTATTGAGCCAACAAGGTATACACGTTTGGGTACGGTTCATCCATATATGAATATAGGTATATTCTATTTGTGTGTATCAAGGTAATACCATCTAATGGTGGAGATTGATTGCTTAGTTTCATGAGACTTAGCTTGAATCTTAAATTAGGAGTTCATCTAACGGTGAATATAAATTGCTTTGTTACTAAGCTTTCTTAGATTTGATTGTAAGCAACCCTAATTTGAAAGACTATATAAGGGGAACTCTAGCAGTGGGAAACCTAATATCGACACGCTCGTGTATCCTAGTTGTAAACTAAAGTCGATTCTCCTTTAACCTAGGTTTTTCCAAAACCATTATTAGGTTAACGACTTGAAGACTTCATTTGGGATTTGTGAAGCCCGATCTAACTATTTTCTCTGTAGTTGCATATTCTGATCTTACTTATTCTATCGTATTGAGTTTTATCTTCTATAAGATTTACTCGAGAATCATCTCTGATAGGTAAGATATAATAAGTAATCACAACAGTTCTTCGTCTTAGACTCTTGTGATTCCGCAGTAACTTCTTCTGTTAATTAGTTAGGTTATTGTGAGGTGACTAATATTTCTAGGCTATTCTTCGGGAGTATAAGACCAGATTATTAGTTGGTTCCTGTTTACCTTGATCTTTGTATCAAAATACAGAACAAAAATAATAAAGGATAGACATATCTTTGGGAGACAGATTTGTTTATAAGTCTTCGACTTTGGGTCGTAGCAACTCTTAGTTGTGGGTGAGATCAGCTAAGGGAATCAAGTGTGCAGAGTCCTGCTGGGATTCAAGAGGCTTAAGGAACGCGACTGTACCTTAATCGGTGTGAGACTTGGATAGGGCTCAACTTAATTTCAGTCTGAAGTTAACTTGTAGTAGGCTAGTGTCTGTAGTGGCTTAATACAATATGATGTTCAAATCTAGGTCCCAGGGTTTTTCTGCATTTGCGGTTTCCTCGTTAACAAAATTTCTGGTGTATGTGTTATTTCTTTTCCGCATTATATTTGTTTATATAATTGAAATATCACATGTTGTGCGTAGTTCAATAGTTGATAAATCCAACCTTGATTTGGATAGAACCTGATTGACACTCGACCATTGGTCTTTGGTACCATCCTAGTTATTTTCATATCAATCAGTCTCACAGATTTCTATCTAGTTGATTTACTGATTGTATTGAGAAAGAGATAAAGCTCTTTGATATCTTTCTTGATTGAGTCTCACTTTTAAGTTGGTGCTCTCGGAATTATATTGGAGTTTAGTCCATACAGATTTCCGAGCGAAATATTGGGTTTGGTTGTTATACCCCCGCGTTTTCAATTGGTATCAGATCAGGCAAACACGCTAAGACCTCACATGTCTGTGTTTGAAGTAATCCAATGTGTATGGACAATAAAATCTCTGTCGGCGCGTCACCAGTTTTTGATCTACCCAACTCCGAGTGTGTTCTAGAAACCATCGATGAGGTTGAGTGTTTTGATTTAGAGAAAATCATCAAAAATCTTTGTCGAGAAAAAAACGATTGATAAGGAAAATTGATGGCCTTCATTGCGAAAATTACGTCAAAGATTATGATCTTCAATAATGTTCTGAAGAGGTAGTTGATCTCCAAAAGAAGTTAGATGAACAAATCGGGATCAATACTGATCTTGTTGTAGACATTGCAAAGAATGAGGATTTGAAGTCTGTCAAAGAATCTTCAATGGATTTGAGAAACTCCTTTAATTCTTCTTTGAAAGATTGTCATAAGTCAGGAGATAAGCGAGGGTTAGGCTTTGTAAAACCTGATGTGACTCAGAATTTCTCATATGAGTTTAGAGATGTTGGTTCATGTATGTTTTGTGGTTCTAGTGATCATTTTCAACATACATGTACACCTTTTAAGAAAAGTTTAAAGGTTACTAGTGATCTTCAAAAAAAACCTAAAAAATTGTTTAGTACTCTAAAAAGGTATACAAAACTAACAAGAAAACCCAAATGGGAAAGTAGTGTTAGTATATGAGCTTTTGCTCTAAAATCAACATCACCCTTTAAATGGTTTCTTGATAGTGGATGTAGCCGGCATATGACAGGTGATCTTTCTTGGTTTGTAAACACAAGAGATTTTGAAGGAGGACCAGTAACATTCGGAGATGGGAGTTGTTGCTACATCAGCAAAAAGGGGACGATCAAACTTCCAGGTGTTCCTGAAATCCATGATGTTGTATATGTTAAAGGTATGACTGCTAATCTTCTTTCTGTTAGTCAAATTTGTGACAAAGTCCATAAATTTGTCTTCAGTGCGAACGGATGTGACATTGTAGACAAGACTGGAAAAGTAATTTTTCAGGGAACTCATGGTAAAAATAATTGTTATCTTTTGGATACCCAGTTTAATAATTATTGCAATTTGACTTAAGGTGGAATCTACACATTTTTGGCATGAGCGTTTTGGTCACATCAATTATCGTCTCTTAACTAAGATCATTAACAAAGAACATGTTAGAGGCGTTCTAAAAATCAATTCCAAGATTGATGGTGTATGTGGTGCCTGTCAAAAGGGTAAACAAACAAAAGTCCCACATAAATCATCTCGAGATATTCTCACTAAAGCTCCACTTGATTTTATTCATATGGATCTCTTCGATCCCATTCAACAACCTATTGTTGCTGGAAAGAAGTATGCTTTAGTTATGGTAGATGATTACACCAGATTCACTTAGGTGGCATTTTTAGCCCATGAAAATGAAACTCTAAGTGAGTTTAAGATTATTGTTAATAGAATCCAGAATGAACAGGGTCGCAAGCTAAATAAAATTAGAAACGATCATGGAACTGAGTTCAAGGAATATTCAACAATACTGGGGATTATTAGCCCATAGTAGTGTTTGAATTCTGTGATAAACTGGGGATTATTCAACAATACTCACCACCCATAACTCCACAAGCTAATGGAGTTGCAGAAAGAAAGAATATGAATATTCAGGAAATGGAAAGGGTAATGCTCCATAACAAAAACTTACCTTTGAAGTTTTGGGGAGAAGCTGTTTTTACAGCATGCTATTTGATTAACCGTGTTTACTTGCGGTCTAAAACCCTAAATACTCCTTATGAGTTGTGGTACGATAAGAAGCCTAACTTACACTATCTAAGAGTGTTTGGTAGTAAGTGCTACATTTTGAAAGATCGAGAACAGAAAGGGAAATTTGATTCCAAGAGTGATGAAGGTATTTTTCTTGGCTATGCATCTGACAGTTGTGATGTTCGAGTATACAATCTCCGAACTCATATTATGATGGAATCAACAAATGTTATCATTGACGATCTGAGTGATTTCCGTCATGATGACTCTCCTGCTGAATTGTCTCCATCGGGGACAATTGAGAAAGTCAAAGAAATCTCAGAATTAGTAGAAGTTATACCAACTGTTGCTGATCCTGACATTTTTAGTGACGAGGAGAAAAATCCCAATCAGGAAATTCTTGTTGAACGTGCACGCCACAGCATATCTGGGTTCAAAGGAATCATGATACTAACAGTATTATTGGAGGAAAAGATTCCACTGCTAAGACAAGAGGACAACTTTAAAATATTTGCAACTTTGGATGTTATCTATCGCAAGTTGAACCAAAAAATATTGATGAAGCTCTTAGCAATCCCTTCTGGGTGAATACAATGCATGAAGAGTTAAATCAATTCCAAAGAAAAGATGTATGGGAACTCGTACCTTCTCCCTCTAATGTAAATATTGTTGGTACCAAATGGATATTCAAGAAAAAGTCAGATGAATTTGGCACAATTGTCAGAAACAAAGCTAGACTTGTTGCTCATGATTATTCACAGATTGAAGGTATCGACTTTGACGAGACCTTTGATCCTGTGGAACACCTTGAATCTATTAGATTATTATTATCTCATGCTTGTTTTCTCAAGATTAAGCTATTTCAAATGGACGTAAAATCCGCATTCTTAAATGGATGTTTAAAGGAAGAGGTATATGTTGCTCAACCTAAAGGATTTGAAAGTTCAGTTTTTCCTGATCATGTCTTTAAGCTCAAAAGGCATTGAACGGATTAAAACAAGCACCTCGTGTATGGTTCGAAAAACTAACCACTTCTCTTCTTAGGAAAGGTTTTTCGAGAGGTGGAGCTGATAAGACGTTTTTTACCAAATGGAGTGGGAAGGAGGTATTTATTGCTCAAGTCTATGTAGATGATATCATCTATGGATCGACCTCCGAGAAACTTGCAAATGATTTTCAAGTGTCTCTTGGAAGGGAATTTGAGATGAAAAACGTTGGTGAACTAAAATTATTTTTGGGGATTACAAATTCAACAACATAAAGATAAAATATACTTATCTCAAGAAAAGTATGCTAGGGATCTTGTAAAGAGATTCGGTCTTGATAAGTCTACTCCAAAACTTACTCCCATGCCCACTACTGGTAAATTGCACATAGATGAGAAAAGAATTAATGTGGATCAGAAACTTTATCGATCGGTCATTGGAAGTCTTTTATATCTTACAACTACGAGACTCGATATTGCTTTTAGTGTTGGTTGTTGTGCTAGATTTCGAGCTAATCCGAAGGAATCTCATCTTGCTACGGCAAAAACGGATCATGCGATATGTTCAACATATCGGTTATGGTCTATCTTATACTTTTGATACTAATACCGATCTTACTGCTTATTCAGATGCTGATTGGGCAAGATGTGTGGAAGACAGGAAAGTACATCAGGGGGATTTTACTAAGTGGGATTACATCTTGTGGCATGAATAGCAAGAAACAAAACTCATAGTCTCTTTCAACATGCGAAGCAAAATATATTCTTTGCAGGTTCGTGTTGTACTCAACTTCTATGCATGAAACAAATGCTTATCGATTATGGAATTGACATTGGGACAATGAATATCTTTTGTGATAACTCAAGCACGATTCGCATCACTGAGAATCTTGTTGAGCACTCAAGAACTAAGCACATCGATATAAGGTATCATTTTATTAGATATCTCTATGAAAATGGTAGTATGAACATGGAATTTGTGCCATCAGAACAATAATTGGTTGATATTCTCACCAAACCTCTAGATACTGCAACGTTCCAACACTTACGGCAGTCTATTGGTATTCTTTTGGTTCATTAGACTTCTAGCTTGAAGTTCCAGTGTATTGTTGTTTAAATTCCACATTTGTTTCTGGTAGTTGTATTATTTTTTCTATTGTGCTCGAAAGTATAAGGAAATCCTTTTTTTTCTCGTAAAAGTAAGGTCGCTCATGTTGTTCTCTTGTAAATGACATCATATGGGGGAGAGTTCTAAAATGAACTTGTGCTTAATTATTTGTAGGGAGAGTTGTTGTGGAATTTTGTAGGAGTTAACTTGTATCTTAATAAACTCTTTGATGAATACACTAAGTTTCGACCATATGAAATCATCGAAACAAAATTGATATGTTCTCTTTTAGTCATGAATTATCTTTTGAGAATTTCATTATGATCCCATAATTTTCGTACCTTTGCCAATTTATATTGACAAAAAGGGGAGAATTATTTAGTAGTTCACACTACATACATGTGGTTTACCGATCATTATGTAAGGGGGAGTGGTTTTCATTATAAGAAGGAAGTATTGACTAGGGGGAGTGATACATATCACCATAGTATTATTTCAAAGTTGTGATGCAATTGGACTTTGATTATCTATAATAATACTATGACACTGTATAACAACGTTTGAGAACCTTCGTTTTCATGTTGTTATGGCTACAGATCTTCAACAACAATGATGCCGAGTTGAACACATTCAGAATCGATGGAGAACTTGAAGTAACGAATAATTCAAGGAAGTTGAAGAGCCAAGGAAATCAAGCATGATAGATCAGAAGCTACAAAGTTTATTTATTTTGTAATCCATATGTATAAATAGTTTTGTCACTAAAATTGACAAATGGGGAGATTGTTAGAGTACTGCTTGGTCGAACTCGCAAGTGTTGCTATTTCGGGCTTGTTTGTCAAGTTTAGTTGATCAAAATTATATACTTGATTTCTAGTCAACTTATAGATATGTCTCGGATTTGTTGTTCCTTTACTGTTTGGATTACGAACCAAAGGAATTTTTCCAAGTGCATGACTTATTTCAAGTTGGAGGCGCAGGGATACAGACGGAACTAGGTGAACTATAGGTTTAGTTGCTTGGTCTCAACTCTACGAAGTTGGTTTGATTTTGTATAGCGGCTTAATCCTGAGAGTATTCAATTCTGGACAAGGTCCCGGGGTTTTTCTGCATTTTCGGTTTCCTCGTTAACAAAATCTTGCTATGTCATTTACTTTTATTTTCCGCAATTATAATTGTTGTTATTATAATTTAAAGTAAATTACACAAACGTTAATTCCTATTTACTTGATAGTAATCCTATTGTGTTTGGTTAAGTCCGAACCTTTTATCAAGTAAACATACTTCGTTGTTGTATTGTTTCGATCTTGTATCCATAGTCAATCACACAAGTTATCTTGTTGTCGTATTGTATCGATCTCGTATCCATAGACGATCACACGAAGTGTGAACCAATTAGTTGTATTGTCTCGACTCTGTCCATAGACAATCACTTTCGGAGAAAGGACTTATAGGTGGAAAAGTTTTAGATTGAGGTATATTTGGGTACCCTCGTCTTTTCAGATATAAGTGCGTAGTTGAGCTTTAGACTTCACGGCATTCACCAATTGAAGAAGAAGATCTTCTGAAGAGCTTGGAGGAACTTCATCATCAAAAGGTATGTGGATACTGAAACTTATCTATCACTCAGAAGTCTATTATATTCTATCTTCTAAAGAGACTAAGCCGTATAACTATATAGACTTTTACATTATACACATTTGATATTTCGAGCTGAGTTTATCTCGCTTATCTATTTCTCGAAATATGTGTTGGAAGCTTTTAGATTTAGCTAAGTTCATTGTATACTTGACGAGTTTATTTGGAAACAATTTATTTGTTGGAAACTAAATATTAAGTCAAAGATGATCATGTGAAAATTACCTTGAATATCTTACATGATTTGTGTGAGACAGTCATTTGATGTTAACTTGGGAAGTTTCCTATTGATTGATTAATCACTTGAAAAATTCTTGAAGCTAGTGGTATGTGTAATATTACCATTGTTGTCTTCTAAGACTATTTCAATGATTAAATGAGAGTTTAGAATGACTACCATTTCACTGGATATATCACAAGTATGTATACTTTGTATGTGCATTATGGAAGTCTAGTTCATGTCCGGAACTATTTTTCAAACTCTGTTTTCTAACTGGTTTACATGTGAAAAGGTCCGGATCTTGTGTTCGCGTACCCTATTTGCGAACTGCTAGACAAGACCAAGTCCGAAACTCCTATTCGCGTACGCTGTTTGCGAACTAATTTGGACAAAGCCAAAGTCCGAAACTCTTGTGCTCGTACTCGGTTGCGAACACACGGTTAAGTTCTAAAATCGGTAAAGTCCGATTTTCATACTCATGAACTCAAAGTTCGTTTGCGAACTCGGTTGTGAACTAAAGTCCACGAAACTTTAATGATTAAGGTATGTGAACTAGTTTACAACCGTTGCATTATGTTCATGAATTGGTTCTTGTATAAGTACTTTGTACAATTACAAACCAAACCGATTTTTTTTCAAATGGTTCATATATATTTCTATGAGATGATGAACATTTGAACAACTCTCTTGAAACACATTTAGATTCAATTGATTATTTATCGCGATTGATTGATCATCATGTTTGATCTAGAAGTGTTAGATGAATATGACTAAGTTATAAGTGTTAATATGGCTAACTTCGGTTAACTATTATTGAGCCAACAAGGTACATACGTTTGGGTACGGTTCATCCATATCTAAATATAAGTATATTTTATTTGTGTGTATCAAGCTAATACCATCTAATGGTGGTAATTAATTGCTTAGTTTCCAAGCAGACTTAGCTTGAATCTTAAATCAGGAGTTCATCTAACGGTGAATATCAATTGCTTTGTTACTATGCTTTCTTAGCTTTCATTGTAAGCAACCCTTATTTGAAAGACTATATAAGGGAGAATTCTAGCAGTGGGAAACTTAATCCCGACACGCTCGTGTGTCCTAGTTATAAACTAGAGTCAATTCTTCTTTAACCTAGGTTTTCCCAAAACCATTATTAGGTTAACGACTTGAAGATTTCATTTGGGATCCGTGAAGCTAGATCCAACTATTTTCTCTCGTAGTTGCGTATTCGATCTTACTTGTTCTATCGTTTTAAGTTTTATTTTCTCTAAGATTTACTCGAGAATCATCTCCGATAGGTAAGATATAAAAAGTAATCACAACAGTTCTTCGTGTCAGACTCTTGTGATTCCGCACTAAATTCTTCTGTTAATCAGTTAGGTTATTGTGAGGTGACTAATATTTCTAGGCTGCTCTTCGGGAGTATAAGACCGGATTATTAATTGGTTCCTATTCACCTTGATCTTTGTATCAAAAGACAGAACAAAAAGAATAAAGGATAGCCATATCTGTGGGAGACAGATTTGTTTATAAATCTTCGACTTTGGGTCGTAGAAACTCTTAGTTGTGGGTGAGATCAACTAAGGGAATCGAGCAGAGTCCTATTTGGGATTCAAGAGGCGTAAGGAACACGACCGTACCTTAATCGGTGTGAGGCTTGGTTAAGGCTCAACTACATTCCAGTCTGAAGTTAACTTGTAGTAGGATAGTGTCTGTAGTGGCTTAATACATTGTGGTATTCAAATCTTGACTAGGTCTCAGGGTTTTTCTGCATTTGCGGTTTCCTCGTTAACAAAATTTCTGGTGTCTGTGTTATTTATTTTTCCGCATTATATTTGTTTATATAACTGAAATATCACAGGTTATGCATAGTTCAATCAGTTGATAACTCCGACCTTAATTGTTGGATAGAACTTGATTGACACTCGACCATTAGTCTTTGGTACCGTCGAGTTATTCTCATATCAATCAGTCTCACGGATTTCTATCTAGTTGATTTACTGATTGTATTGAGGAAAAGATAAAACTCTTTGATATCTATCTTGATTGAGTGTCATTTTTAAGTTGGTGCTCTCGGAATTATATTAGAGTTTAGTCCATACATATTTCCGAATAAAATATTGGGTGTGGTTGTTATACCCCCCGCGTTTTCGATTGGTATCAGAGTAGGAAAACACGCTAAGACCTCACAAGTCTGTGTTTGAAGTAATCCAATGTGTATGGACAATAAAATCTCTGTCGACGCTTCACCAGTTTCAGATCTACCCAACTTCTAGTGTGTTCTAGAAACCATCGATGAGGTTGAGTATTTTGATCTAGAGAAAATCATCAAAAATATTTTTTAAGAAAAACAATGTTTGAGAACCTTCGTTTTCATGTTGTTATGGCTACGGATTTTCAACAACAATGATGCTGAGTTGAACACATTCAGAATCGATGGAGAACTTAAAGTAACGAAGAATTCAAGGAAGTTGAAGAACCAAGGAAATCAAGCATGATGGATCAGAAGCTACAAAGTTTATTTATTTTGTAATCCATATGTATTAATAGTTTTGTCATTAAAATTGACAAAGGGGGAGATTGTTAGAGCACTGCTCAGTCGAACTCGCAAGCGTTGCTATCTCAAGCTTGTTTGTCAAGTTTAGTTGATCAAAATTATATACTTGATTTCTAGTCTACTTATAGCAATGTCTCACATTAGGATAGAAGTGTGTAGTTGAGATTTAGACTTCACGGCGTTCACCAATTGAAGAAGAAGATCTACTGAAGATCTTGGAGGAACTTCGACGACAAAAGGTATGTGGAGACTAAAACTTATCTATCACTTAGAAGTCTATTAAATTATATCTTCTAATGAGACTTAGTCGTATAGCTATGCTCTTCGAGAGTCGTAAGTACCGGATTTTGAGGTTTCTTTGGACCTAGTATACTACAAACTATTTCCTATCTCACCTGATCCAACGATCGGATGAAAATCAAAATAGGCTTATCTGTGGGAGATAGATTGGTTTAAAGTCTTCGCTTAGGTTGAATCAACTTCTAGGATATAAAGAACATCAGCTAGGGGATTCAATTGCACAGAGTCTTGCGAGATTGAAGAGGCGTAAGAAGCGCGATTGCAACTGAACCGCTTGAAAGGTGTGTTTGGTCTCAACTAAATTCCATTCCGAAGTTATTGATAGTAGGCTAGTGTCTGTAACGGTTGAATACAGTTTGGTGTTCAAATATGGACAAGGTATCGGGGTTTTTCTGCAGTTGCGGTTTCCTCGTTAACAAAACTTCTGGTGTCTATGTTATTTCTTTTCCGCATTATATTTTTTTATTTATATAATTTAAATATCACAGTTTGTACGTTAATCAATTAAAATAGATAAATCCATCCTTGTTTGTTGGATACGACTTGATTGATCTTGGATATTGATCTTTGGAATCGTCCAAGTACTCTCACGGTATAATCAGGTTCACAGACTTGTTTCTGTTTACCACTGATTGTGAGAGAAAGAGATATAGACTCTTTATATTATTCCTTGATTCAGATTCATTAAGTTTTAACTCTCGGAATTATATTAGGATTTAGTCCATACAGGTTGCCGAACGAAAAAGTTGGTGGTATACTTGTACCCCCGGTATTTTCAGTTGGTATCATAGTAGGCAAACACGCTAAGACCTCATAAGGTGTTTGAAGCAATCTGATATTATGGACAGAAATGTTATCTCTGATAAACATATCACCAGATTTGAAAGCGCTGTTGTTATGGATTCTTTAATGAGATTGATTCGCCTGCCTCAAATATAGATGAACAATCTGCTCCCATAAAACAACCCAATATGGATAAGTGTTGTTATCCTTATTATCTTACCGATGAGTCTAACTCTGAAGTTGAAAGGGAAGCAGACAAAGAAAGTGTTGAGATTCCAAAACTTGTTAGAATTCAGTCCACTAACGTCAATAGGTTGAAACACAAAGTCAATAATTTGATTGGCATGGTTAACGAACGTGATTCTCGAATAAGGACTCTTCTTGAAGAACAAGTCAAAGTGGATTTGAGAATAATCTCACTCAAGGCAAAACTAAGAGATAATGCCTTAGAATTCAAACGTCTATTGAGTGCAACTCCATGTAATATTTGTGACTTGAAAAAGTTTACCATATCAATCGCTTCTGATAAGATTAATATGTTAGAAAAAGTGATTGCTACTGAGTCCCATGATAATCTAAAGAAATCTTCTTCAAAAGCACATAAACAAGGTATACGTACTTTGTCTAGT
This sequence comes from Papaver armeniacum, assembly GCA_023531295.1. NCBI lineage: Eukaryota > Viridiplantae > Streptophyta > Magnoliopsida > Ranunculales > Papaveraceae > Papaver > Papaver armeniacum. The sequence continues at coordinate 27,527 of JAJJWW010008381.1, forward strand.
GATGAACAATTTAATTTCTCAGACTAAGAAAATATTGTTTCTCTAGGAAGGAAGAAAGCTTCAAAAAACATGTGTGTCAAAACTACCCAGTCTGATTTCTTTGAAACTCAGAAAGTGTGTTTCTATTGTAACACGAAAGGGCATTTTCGAAGGAAGTGGAAGTTAAGATTGGAAAATAACCAGTTTGGTCGTCTCCAATATACCTTGGATCTGATTCTTAAAGGTGTGACTGATATCCGCATGTCTAAACCATTTGGTTCTAAGACACACCCTGGTAAATCATATTCCAGGAAGATCAACTCAGCTTGCTCTACTAATGTTCGAACTTGTAATGGTAGTAGTGGCTCGAATTGTTTAAAAAAGAAGTCAAAAACACCTTCACAAATATGGGTTTGTAAAGATACTCGAAAAATACAAGAAAAACTTGGGAAAACATTTTCTGACGGAGTGACTCAACAAGCTAACTTGAATCTGATCATTTCAGGATAGAAATACCTCATTGACAAGCTATCAGATTCCTCCAGGATCTCAAGTAAAGATTCCAACTCTGTTTCTTTTCATGATGATAGCAAGTTTTATGACAACTTTTCACATAAACAGAGAAAGTTTTCAAAAAAAAAGAGGTAAAACTAGACTCAAGAAAAGCATAATCCTCATGGTGAGCATTTTGCTCATCCTTGTGCAGACTAGTCATAGGTACTGGAACCTTATTCATAAAATCCCGCTGAATAAGGTATGTTGATAAACAAGTGTGCTATTTGTTACAAATAGTTCTGCTTAAGATGAGATACATTTCTTGTATGTCGCAATCTTTATGTGGTTAGACTGTTAATACTTCAAACAAGGTTGCAAATAGTTCTTTGTTGAACCATGCTCTAAAAATTCTTGTTTCACTCCATATTTGGTTGAGTCGAGAAGGCAATTTATATCTGACTTTGTAAACAAGTTTTTGTTACTTGGTGTGAATATGATACCACTCTTGTGCTCTAAATTTAACTTCTCTACTTCGAGAATGTTTGATTTATTGAGCTAAGAAGGACATGATTTGTTTCACGGTAAATATTCAATAAGTAACTCTTACATCCTAAAAGAATATTGTCACTATACCTTGAAAAATACTATGTGCTCTCTAATGATGTTTGTGTTTACTTAAAACTCTTGGGCTCAAAATAACAGTTCACGGACTGTGTCTACGTTATTGAAACTTGTTAAGGCTCCATACGCGAACCCTACATTCTAGGTAAAAGGTCATAAACGAATATATACCCTGAAAATACCCCTGGTAGCCTGTTTAAATACCTTCCATGTAGGTTTGAGTTATCTAAATCTAGGCATAAAAGTAGCTTGACCAGTTGTGAAGATATTGCCCCAATTCGTCAATCCAGAATGAAGAATGGTGTCACATAACACTGCGAAGGTTGATGGAGCCATTATGTTCTGGAATCTAGAACCCCAAGGCCTAAAATTCATTTTTGCTTCGTTATCCATCACGCTAATAAGGTCCACATAAGAAGGCTTTCCACTACACCACGGAGTATTCTGGCATATTTAACCCGCGAGTCTTGGTAAGAAACCTGGACCTTAGGTGCATATTCAGGAAAATTCTCCCACAACCAAAGCTTGCGTAAACATGACGGGAATGAAGGACTCTATCACAGCACGTCCGTTAGAAGCTCTCAAATCTCTTGCAAGCGCACCTAAATGAGAATACAAAGAGCCCAAGAATATTTTACCAATTGGGAGAAACTCTTCCATGTGCCAGAGCTACATTGAGAGGAACAAAGCGATGGCTTCAATCGATCTCTAGGAAAATCTTCAAATATATCCCTGGATGACCAGAGTGTAAGGAACGCAGCTATATACAGAGGATGATTGATATGCGTTGTAAAACACCTAATTTAATATCTAGTATTTATGCTTTCTTTGCTACTTTTCGTGTGAATTATGTATCTTATGTTTGATTTTGAGTATTTAGGTACAATGGAGTCATTTGAAGAAAACGAAGAGGAAAAATGCGCAAAACGGGTGTCACGGGCATTTCACGGGCGGGTGCTATCTGGAGCCCAGCCAAGGTTAAGGGGCTGCCAATGGGTGGCTGTATCTAAGCACAGTGGGTGCAAATAGCCGTTCCACTTTTAAAGCCCTGAGAAATAATTCCCTTTCTCTCTTCTCCATTGTTCTCTGCAGCCAAAGAAGAAGAATCTGTGAAATCCACAGAAGAAACACGAAATTGAGAGATGGAAAAGCTCAGGTTCGATTAGGGTGAGAGTGTTTGATAAGATGAACTTGAGATTGGAGTTATTGTTCTTTGTCGATTTCGTAAATAAAGGGAGTTGGATTTGTGATGATTGCATCTCGTAATGGGTTTTGATGGAACGGTTAGGGTTTGATGATTCGGATGAAAACGAAGGTGATGATGCTACTATGAAGTCGAGAAGATGGGTTCAATTTGTGGGTAACTTTGAATTCAAGTTGGAGATGTTGATTTCAAGGGCAGCGAGAATGAAAGATTGAGTTCTTGTACTTGTTTTGCTTGAAATCGAAGTATAGAAGAAGAAAATGATGTTTCTGGTGGAGAGATTGATTAAGAGAGTCATGGGTTTGGAATCTGGTAGCGGCTGTAACAAGATCGAGAGGATGGTGCTGATATTCATGGGCCTTGTTGATGAAATTGCAAGGAATGTGCTTGATGGATTAGTCTCCTATTTGGGTTTTGGTGGATGATTTGGGTGTTGTTCGATTATTTTATGAAGATGTTCTAGGTTCTCAGGTTAGGTTTTTGGTGAAATTGGAGTCACAAAGAAGATATGGTGGTGATGAGCTGAGCTGCAGTGGATATTGAACTGCAGGTAAGAGCATTGCAGGTTCAGGTGAGACAAGAAACACAAACACACTGGTTTTATGGAGCTGTCAATGGAGTATGAGGCAGTGATGCTAAGATGGTGCAGGATGAGATACTGCAGGAACTGAACTTAAATGATGCAGGTGGAGGTTATGGAGCTGTGAATGATTAATTGCAGCTGAGTACAAGGAATTGGCTGAGTTAGCTAGTAGTAACTGAGTAAGTCAGAAAGAAGGTGAAATGGAGATGCAGGTGGTAGCTGGTGCAGTTGATGTTGCAGTGCAAGAGGAAAAGATAAACTGAAATTGTTTGAATTTAGAGGACTGGCTAGTAACTGATGATGCAGATGGAAGTTCTCAGCTGGATGTGAAAGTGCAAAGGAGTAAAAGCATGGCAGTGGTGAACCGAGTTCGATGGTTGCAACCGGTGGAGGAAGGTCAGGGAACATCAGCTGGAGCTGTGGCCAGATTTGGCAATTAAGTCTAATATTGGGTATGAGTAGATGAATGCTAGGATTGATACAGTTGCAGGTGGCACTGATGAGGATTGTTGAAGCTTATGGTGCTGGTTTGTGTTAAATTGGGAAGAAGAGGAGCTACAGATGTGACGTGACATGGGTCTGCAATGGAGTAGCTGAGACCGATGCTGAGAAGATATGGCTTGAGTTGGTCGTGCTGATAATGGTTGCATCTGCGATTGCGAGTAGATGAAATTTCTTGGTCATTGCAATAGTTGGAGTTACAGGGAAGCTATAGGATTGAAGAGCTGCAACTGGTGGTGAGTGGAGGAATCAGATGCTGCCAGGGATTAGGTGTTGAACTGGCAGTGAAAAATGTTGAATGATTGTGTACCTGCAATTGGGGATGCTGTTGTTATGGATTAAAGATGTGGTGACAGGCCGTGATGTTGTAGCTGCGAAATGAGAAGATGAATTACAGATTTTTGGTTGTGCTGCATGTATGGAAAGACAAAATAGCTACCTATGTTGCAGGTTATGAAGTTTCGGAGAAGCGGCAAGCTGAACCGCAGTGTGCAAGTGAGCTACAAGTAGTTGATAAGATAATTGTAGTTAATAAAGAGATTGTATTCTTTTATGTAGTTGAGATGGTCAAGACTGCAACAGGAAGAAATGGAAGAGCTTGCAATAAAGGCCTGAGATTGTCCTGGATCGGTTGAATAGAGGTAACTCGGCTGGAATCGGAGTACTGCGAGTTGACTCGCAGATTCAGTAGCCAACTCAGATGGACTTGGGCTTGTTGGGCTTGACTTATGGGACTGAGTTTTGACGGGTGTGAGCCGGGTGACCTATTTTTGGGAAGTGGAGAAATACAGCAAGTATAAAAAGGGTCTTCCATTCTTTTCCGGGGAATCTGATCTTTATCTTTGCCTCTACTTTGTTTTCTAGGGTTTAGAAACATGATAGGTTTTCTCTTCCTTCTTGTTATGAACTCCATGAATATGAGTACCTAGTTTTTATTATTGGTTATGGAATAAGTTGGATTTCCAAATATGGGTTTTAATATGATAAATTAGTTTTGTCTCCATATTATCGATTATGATTTACTATTAATATTGTTACATGATTTGAATGCTTGTTTAGTTGAGTCGCGAATCGATTGAGTTTGCTTTCATCTTTATTGCTAGATTAGGGTTATTATACGCAAAAGTGATAATTCCTGATTGCAAGTAGCATAAATAAGATTATAGTTTGTAGTGATATATTCTTATGATCTTATGTGAACCATAACCTTTGTTAAATCGGATTAGTGCTTTTACACGTTCGATTGCTTTGATTGGCCTGATTTCATAGAACTTAATGCATCTAGGGAATTAAACTTGATTAGTGCTTTTACACGTTAGGTTGTTCTTTTAGATAGAATTCATATTGCATCTTTTAATGTGTTTGTTGATGACAAGAGGAGATTAGCGGGGTATTCTTGCGATCAAGGTATCCTAGGGCCTTTGATAAAAGTTGAGATTAAAATATCAATTCTAGTTATTGTGTTGAAAACATGTTTGTGATTGAAGACGAAATCCATGACCAATACTTTCTCATCCTTGATTTGATTTGTTTACCTTTATTGTTTGCTTTTATTTTATTTTAGTATATAAAAATCAGAAAACTCCCCGGTGTTATTAATAGGGAACCGAAACAATTTGACAACCTAAGTCCTCTCTGTGGGAACGATCCTTTCTTGCCCTTGCTTCATTATATATTTTGAGTAAGAAAGAAAGTGTAATTTATATTTGACGCCTACGACAGCAATCAAATTTTGGCGCCGCTGCCGGGGAGGGAGCGGTTGTCACTTATTTTTGGTTTCTTATTTTTTGGTTTTAGTTTTGTTTTTGTTTTATTTTCTGGGTTTTAACCTTGGTTTGAGAATTTTATTTCAGGTACTTGCTTCTCATGGAAGTAGCATACTACATGGATGGGTGCGGTTTTCAACAACCTCAACAATATGACAACTACCAATTCCAGGGGTATAATCGAAGCCAATTCATTGGTTATGACCATTATTCCATGGAACCTTGTGGTCTTCATACGTATCAACAAATTTACGACGGGGATGTGTGTGAACAACCACAAGGATTGGAGGATTCTTATGCTCGTGAACAACAAGTCTCTAATTTGTTAGACAACTTTTCCAACTTTATATGACAAGAGTTTCAAAAAGATAAAGAGGCTACAGACGAGCAACTCCAAGAACTTCGTGAAGGTATGGCTATCTTACGAAGAAGCATTGATGATTACAAGGAATAAAGGTATGAAGAAGAACTTTATTTTCAAAACAATAACTATTCTAATGTGCCTGTGGTTTGTGATGAATATTTGATTGATGCTAATGTTGAAAAAGGCCAACCTTTGGGGTCTTTCATTGATAATTGTGTAGTTAACTCAACTCTTGATCTTAATAATGATCATTCACCTATTCAAAAGGATGAGTTTGAGACTACCAACACTAAATTCAGTGAGAACCAATCTTATGTTAACTATGAAAGTGATGATGATTATGAAGATACATCGCTTGAACCAATTCATGGTGACATTTCCTAAATGTGTACCACAGAATCTTTTTGGGATCAAGATGAAGATGAAGAGGATTATGATGACACTTCTGTAGATAACTCAAGTATTGATCTTAATAATGATCAAGAGCCTATTCAAAGGGTGGAGCTTGAGGATGATGCATTTTTGAGTGTTCTAAAAAAATTCCTCATAGTGAAATTTGGATCCGCAAAAGAGTATGTGCCTTGCAACAAAGAGGAGTGTGTTGAGAATGAAACCGATATGACCAATATTGTGGAAGACCCAATTGAGCTTGCATATGATTATAATGATGATGTTAATGTCGAGACTTTGGTTAAGGCAGAAACGGACGAAGAATGGTTGCAAGGTTTGATAGAGGACCATGATATAAAAGAGGTGAATAATTCACTTGAGTTTTTCAAGGATGAAGAGGATTCCGTGATACAAGAGATTGTGCAAGATACTTGATTCTCATACTATGCAGAACAAGAAACCGTGGAAGTACCCGACTTCTATATTCTTTATACACTTCCAAGTGTGGACAAGAATAAGTGTGGGGGAAGCTTTTATCGGTTGATAGCTTCGTTTTTCATTTTTGTATTACTAATATTTGTGTGAAGCTAGTGTTTGCAAAAAGGTTCTATGGAAGGATCCTCAACTTTTCAGGTTATTGGTGTATGGGGAATTCGACTTGCAAGTCGGGCTGACGACTTTAAACCAAGCGCTGCATGGGAGGCAACCCATACGATGAGTATTTCTTATCTTGTTTTTATTTTTTTCTTGTCTTGTATTTATTTATTTTTTCTGATTTCTTGTCGCATATCATTATGAGATTTCCCACCATGACTTTCTTTGGACGATTCAATTTACATTGAGGACAATGTAAAGTTTAAGTGTGGGGGAGTGGTTAAGCATTTGCATTGTAAAATTTTCAAAATTTTCAACTTTTGTATGAATTAGTGAATAAAAACTCCAACTTGTAGTTAGTTTAGAGTCACATAGTATACATGTCGCTAAGATTACATCGAGAATCTCATAAGAGTGGTGAACTTAGAGATGACAAAGAACATGATCGGGTTTCTTACTTGTATGAGATTTAAAGTTGGATTTAACCATGCCAGTGGCAAATAAGGTTCAGACTGAATTCGGTATTAGATTAGTGGTCCCCTATAGTGGAGACTACCCATGTTACATAATGTGAGGCACCGACCTTCAATTCTTTGTACCTGTCTAAATATGTGCTTTTAGAGTGTGTGTCACTGTACGTTAATTTCGGGTAGAATGGTGAGCTACCCAACCTCCCACCAATAGAAGCACTATTTTGATCTCTTGAGTGCTAATTTTATCAATCATGATGGTGACATCGAATTGCTAACTTACATACCACTTGTAATCTTGTTCATGATTAGCACCATCCACTTTATCTCTCTCTACACCAACAGGTCCATAGAAACACCATCATCATCAACAAGAGGAGCATCACGAGTTTGAAGGAAAGTTGAAGACGTTCAAGGTTTACAAGCAACATCACAGAATGAGCAGATTTCAGATTCAAGTAAAGCAACAATAAAAGGAGCAGAATTTTTACAAGTTGAGACTTTTATACAAGAGCGAAGATTATCAATGATGAGAGTTCGAGAAGTTTATGATATCAAGACATACAAGTTGTGAAGAATCAAGCAATAAAGTACTTCCACCATGGCCTTTGTACTTACATTTTTATTTTATTTTATTTTATCTTATTTGTATTTTATTTTTCTCTTGTCTGCAAAAAAAAAATTAAAAAAAGAAAAAAAGTGAAAAAGAAAAAAAAAAAAAGCGAAAAGAGAAAAGTTTGTTAGGTGCATTATTAGTTTTATTATTTTGTTTTGTTTTGTTTTCATTTTGTATTTGTTTAATTTTTCTAGTCTCAATAAAAAAAAAAAAAAAAATTGTATCATATTTGGTTTGTTTTTAGTTTTGTTCTTTCAATAATGCCAATGGAAAGAAGGAAAATCCATAATGAAGTTTCAAGCAATGAGGAATTAGAGGAAAAAATCACATTGTCAAGTTTCTACGAAGTTCAAGAGTTATCATCGACACTTGAAGACCGAAGACGAAGATGAAGACACCGATTGAAGACCGAAGACGTTTCTATGGATGCTGTGAGAGTGGTGCTAGCTGCACGCCGAACGGATAACGAGGTAAGTAAGCATATTCCCACCTTCGTTAAGTGGTTGATTTCCTTTCGTAGACATCGTCAGAAAAATGGGTTTTCAAAATTTTAAAAGATGTGGGTTTTCAAAACAATTCGGAGGGTTTTGCCTTCCTACTATTCAACGTATCACAGGATTCTCTCTTCATTCCTACCTGGACACATGTGTGATTCATAAAAAGCTATTTATTATTGAGAGCAACTTCATAAAACCATTTCTTGTGAGGCATAGTCGAGACTTTTAATCACTCCAAACCCGAATTTCTTTCGATAAGAGATGGTTATTTCTCTCTCAACTTTTAAGGATGAGATTGTGTTCATTTATGTGTCTAACTTCTTATGACTAGTGTGCAGAATTTCTATGTCTTCTTAGCGCGTTGGATGCTATCATTACGGAGAACTAGTAAGTTGGAAAAATAGGTTTTGTGGGTATATCTCTAGTAAACCCTCACGAGACTATAACTCGTCCACTAGGGACACCTAGGGGTTCAAAGGCTTGTTATTTATGCTAAAAGTGACCGTAGCCTCGACGACACGTGAGTTGTATGTATGTTTTAGAATAAGTTTTGTTTGATTTGTGATCGTCGTCGTAGTTTGACACATAAATATAATTACACTTTCTTACTACTCAAAATATAAATATAGCAAGGGCAAGAAAGGATCGATCCCACGAGAGGTCTAGGTTGTCAAATTGTTTCTGGTTCCCTATAAATAGCACCGTAGTTTTGTGATTATAATAAACTAAAATAAAATAAAATCAAATAAAGAAAATAAGCAAACAAATAAGATAGAAGAGATATTGGTTAAGGATTTCGTTTTCATTCACTAACATGCTTTTCACAATAACTAGAATTGATATTTAATCTCAACTTTTATCAAAGACCCTAGAATACCTTGATCGCAAGAATATCCCGCAAATCTCCTCATGTCATCAACAAACACATTAAAAGATGATGAATATGAATTCTACCTAAAGGAACAACCTAACGTGTAAAAGCACTAATCAAGTTTAATTCCCTAGATGCGTTAAGTTCTATGAAATCAGGCCAATCAAAGCAATTGAACGTGGAAAGCGCACTAATTCAATTTAACAAAGGTTACGATTCACATATGATCATAAGAATATATCACTACAAACCATAATCATATTATGCTACTTGTATTCAAGGAATATCACTTTTACGTATAATAAACCCTAAACTAGCAATAGATGTGATAAGAAGTTCTACCAATTTGCAACTTGACAAAACAATCAATCAATCATAAAACAATATTTTCGGAGAATTGCAAACGATAATTATGAGACAAAACTAATATATTGAATCAAAGAATCATATTATGTGAAATCCAACTATTCCATAACCAATAATAAACTTAGGTACTCATATTCATGGAGTTCATCACAAGAAGAAAGAGAAAAGACTTCATAGTTCTAAACCCTAGAATAAAGTAGAAGAGATAATAATAAAACGTGGTCCCAAAAATTGTAGAAGTCTTCCCTTTGTAGTCTTTTTCTCCTTCCAAAACTAGGTTTTGTCTTCAAAGTCCATTAGTTGGAAATTCACCCGACCCACCATGGAGAGAAACCCGTGTAGAAATTATGTCCCAAAACGCTCGCCGAAAACTCGGATTATGGTCGAATCCCGCCGAAAAGTCGCTGAAAGTACCTCGGGTGACCGGCAAAGTCAAACCGACCACTGGTCAACGGGTCGAACGGCTGGTCAGCTCGGCCAAACCGATCGGTCAAATCGGTCAAACCGGGTCCGATCGAGTGAGTCGGTAACCAAGTCGACTTCTTAGTCAAGGCCGAAGCGGTCCGAGTTGCCTTGGCCGGACTAGGCCATTGCACAGTCAGTGTCGAGCCATGCACTATGATTGTGCTTCATCGACCATGATGGCTATACCTTTTGTAGCTTCAATTTCAACACCGATGGCCCCGCTTCACCAACATTCCTTGAACTACAACCATCACCAAGATCTAGCCGTAACTCGCACTCGCAATCTCTATTCCCTGTATTCTGCACAACCCCTCACAGCAACACCTCAAATGCCAGTAGCCACAGAGAATAAACAAGTTCTTATCTCCCAGTAACACCACCATCTATCATCACTAGTGCCATCTCAAGCTCCATTTGCTTGCACTTAGCCCTTGCAGCATTCCTTCATCTGCTCCCACCTGCAGTTTCAGCTCCTAACACCTTGCAATGTTCACCAAGACACCAAGCACTACACATGCACTCAAGCCAACACCCTGCCCGGAACACTTCATAGTCTGTACTCGCAATGCAACTCGCTTCCTTGACAACACATTTGCAACTCAAGTAAACCATCTAGCAACAGCACCACCAGTTTCATCATGGTTCCAATAGCACAAGACCCCCATGCATATTTGCACATCAATACCCTGCAGTTCTTGCCAGTCCCTAAGCTTCTTCCAACTATCCATTCATCTGCAAAGATCGGCTCACATCAAAGCCAACAACGACTCAGCACTCATCTTCTGCAAACCTGCCACTCTAAAGAACCACCAGAACCTGCAATTGCTTGCATCTACAACTGCACATCTCAAGGACCATTCAATCTTCTGCCAAACCATGTAGCAGCATCCCTGCTACAGCTGCTTTACTACCCATTTCAGCAACTCCACCAATTACAGCTCTGCCTCAATCCTACTCTTCCATGCATAGCAACACAACCAATTCCTGCAGCAGCAAATCAACATCACTGCATTGCCATCTACATGCTCCCTGCCTCAGTTCTCCTTCATTGCTTCCTCTCTGATTTCTCAGCAATCAACAGACCCTCAAACAAAAACCACCACGAGTTCAATCCATCCATACAAATCCAGTTCACAACCAAAATCAACTTCAACTCGAACCCAATTTAGCTCCAGATTCGAACTAATGCCACCGTAAACTCCAGCCATCTTCCCTGCCAGAAACTCCATTGCCTGTGAAACCCTAACTCAACAGACTTCTATGAGTTTCCATCCACCGTAGTCCAATTTCACCTCCAACACGCCATCAATAATAACGACTCACGACTCATTCTTGCCAATTTCATCGATTTGTACCCATTTGCTCACCTGCATCAATTCTCGATCTAAATCTTCACACGAAACTCTAACCCATAATAGTGACGAATCAAAACCCTATGTTGGCTTCTTCTTTCTCGATCTTGAACTAATCAGCCAAACCATCTTTCAACAACATCAATTAGGAAATACTCCATTAATCCCTCGAAATCTTCTCGATCCATTAGTTGCGTCTTAGAGACTCATCTTCTGCTCAATCACTACCGGCTTAAGCTTAAACCGTCGGAGATTCTCACGAAACCCCATCACTAATGTCTCCTCTCAATTTCTTCTCTCAATTCCATGGTCACTGTGTGCCTTGTATCTCTTATTTGCTCGAGGACTAGCAAAGTCTAAGTGTGGGGAATTTGATAGGTGTTGTAAAACACCTAATTTAATATCTAGTATTTATGCTTTCTTTGCTACTTTTCGTGTGATGTATCTTATGTTTGATTTTGAGTAATTAGGTGCAATGGAGTCATTTGAAGAAAACGAAGAGGAAAAATGCGCAAAACGGTGTCACGGGCATTTCACAAAGCGGGTGATATCGGAGCCCAGCCAAGGTTAAGGGGCTACCAATGGGTGGTCTGTATCCAAGCACGGTGGGTGCAAATAGCCGTTCCACTTTTAAATCCACGAGAAATAATTCCCTTTCTCTCTTCTCCATTGTTCTCTGCAGCCAAAGAAGAAGAATCATGAAATCCACGAAGAAACACGAAATTGAGAGATGGAAAAGCTCGAGTTCGATTAGGGTGAGAGTAATAATAAGATGAACTTGAGATTGGAGTTATTGTTCTTTGTCGATTTAGAAATAAAGGGAGTTGTATTTGTGATGATTGCATCTGTAATGGGTTATGATGGAACTGGTTAGGGTTTGATGATTCAGATGAAAACGAAGGTGATGATGTTACTATGAAGTCGAGAAGATGGGTTCAATTTGTGGGTAACTTTGAATTCAAGTTGGAGCTGTTGATTTCAAGGGTGCAGCGGAGAATGAAAGATTGAGTTCTTGTACTTGTTTTGCTTGAAATCGAAGTATAGAAAGAAGAAAATGATGTTTACGGTGGAGAGATTGATGAAGAGAGTCATGGGTTTGGAATCGGTAGCGGGCTGTAACAAGATCGAGAGAATGGTTCGATATTCATGGGCCCTATTGATAAAATTGCAAGGATTGTGCTTGATGGATTAGTCTCAAATTTGGGTTTTGGTGGATGATTTGGGTGTTGTTCGATTATGTTTTGAATATGTTCTAGGTTCTCAGGTTAGGTTTTTGGTGAAATTGGAGTCACAGAGAAGATATGGTGGTGATGAGCTGAGCTGCAGTGGATATTGAACTGCAGGTAAGAGAATTGCAGGTTCAGGTGAGACAAGAAACACAAACACGCTGGTTTTATAGTGTCAATGGAGTATGAGGCAGTGATGCTAAGATGGTGCAGGATGAGATACTGCAGGAACTGAACTTAAATGATGCAGGTGGTAGCTGGTGCAGTTGATGTTGCAGTGCAAGAGGAAAAGATAAACTGAAATTGTTTGAATTTAGAGGGCTGGCTAGTAACTGATGATGTAGATGGAAGTTCTCAGCTGGATGTGAAAGTGCGAAGGAGTAAAAGCATGGCAGTGGTGAACCGAGTTCGATGGTTGCAACCGGTGGAGGAAGGTCAGGGAACATCAGCTGGAGCTGTGGCCAGATTTGGCAATGAAGTCTAATATTGGGTATGAGTAGATGAATGCTAGGATTGATACAATTGCTGGTGGCACTGATGAGGATTGTTGAAGCTTATGGCGCTGGTTTGTGTTAAATTGGGAAGAAGAGGAGCTAAAGCTGTGACGTGACATGGGTCTGCAATGGAGTAGCTGAGACCGATGCTGAGGAGATATGGCTTGAGTTGGTCGTGCTGATAATGGTTGCAGCTGCGATTGTAGGTAGATGAGCAGCTGCTGGTCATTGCAATAGTTGGAGTTACGGGGAAGCTATAGGATTGAAGAGCTGCAACTGGTGGTGAGTGGAGGAATCTGATGCTGCCAGGGATTAGGTGATAGGGGTTGAACTGGCAGTGAAAAATGTTGAATGATTGTGTACCTGCAATTGGGGATGCTGCTGTTATGGATTAAAGATGTGGTGACAGGACGTGATGTTGTAGCTGCGAAATGAGAAGATGAATTACGGATTTTTGGTTGTGCTGCATGTATGGAAAGACAAAATAGCTACCTATGTTGCAGGTTATGAAGTTTCGGAGAAGCGGCAAGCTGAACCGCAGTTTGCAAGTGAGCTACAAGTAGTTGATAAGATAATTGTAGTTAATAAAGAGATTGTATTCTTTGCACGAGGTAGTTGAGATGGTCAAGACTGCAACGGGGAAGAAATGGAAGAGCTTGCAATAAAGGCCTGAGATTGTCCTGGATCGGTTGAACAGAGGTAACTCCTACTGGAATCGAAATCTTGCAAGTTGACTCGCAGATTCAGTAGCCAACTCAGATGGACTTGGGCTTGTTGGGCTTGACTTATGGGACTGAGTTTGGCAGACGGGTGTGAGCCGGGTGACCTATTTTTGGGAAGTGGAGAAATACAGCAAGTATAAAAAGGGTCTTCCATTCTTTTAAAGGGGGAATCGATCTTTATCTTTGCCTCTACTTTGTTTTCTAGGGTTTAGAAACATGATAGGTTTTCTCTTCCTTCTTGTTATGAACTCCATGAATATGAGTACCTAGTTTTTATTATTGGTTATGGAATAAGTTGGATTTCCAAATATGGGTTTTAATATGATAAATTAGTTTTGTCTCCATATTATCGATTATGATTTACTATTAATATTGTTACATGATTTGAATGCTTGTTTAGTTGAGTCGCGAATCGATTGAGTTTGCTTTCATCTTTATTGCTAGATTAGGGTTATTATACGCAAAAGTGATAATTCCTGATTGCAAGTAGCATAAATAAGATTATAGTTTGTAGTGATATATTCTTATGATCTTATGTGAACCATAACCTTTGTTAAATCGGATTAGTGCTTTTACACGTTCGATTGCTTTGATTGGCCTGATTTCATAGAACTTAATGCATCTAGGAAATTAAAATTGATTAGTGCTTTTACACGTTAGGTTGTTCTTTTAGATAGAATTCATATTCGCATCTTTTAATGTGTTTGTTGATGACAAGAGGAGATTAGCGGGGTATTCTTGCGATCAAGGTATCCTAGGGCCTTTGATAAAAGTTGAGATTAAAATATCAATTCTAGTTATTGTGTTGAAAACATGTTTGTGATTGAAGACGAAATCACCAATACTTTCTCATCATTGATTTGATTTGTTTACCTTTATTGTTTGCTTTTATTTTATTTTAGTATATAAAAATCAGAAAACCCCCGGTGTTATTTATAGGGAACCGAAACAATTTGACAACCTAAGTCCTCTCTGTGGGAACGATCCTTTCTTGCCCTTGCTTCATTATATATTTTGAGTAGTAAGAAAGTGTAATTTATTTTTGACGCCTACGACAGCGATCAAATTTTGGCGCCGCTGCCGGGGAGGCAGCGGTTGTCACTTGTTTTTGGTTTCTTATTTTTTGTTTTTAGTTTTTTTTTGTTTTATTTTCTGGGTTTTAACCTTGGTTTGAGAATTTTATTTCAGGTACTTGTTTCTCATGGAAGGAGCATACTACATGGATGGGTACGGTTTTCAACAACCTCAACAATATGACAACTACCAATTCCAGGGGTATAATCGAAACCAATTCATTGGTTATGACCATTATTCCATGGAACCTTGTGGTCTTCATACGTATCAACAACTTTACGACGGGGATGTGTGTGAACAACCACAAGGATTGGAGGATTCTTATGCTCGTGAACAACAAGTCTCTAATTTGTTAGACAACTTTTCCAACTTTATACGACAAGAGTTTCAAAAAGATAAAGAGGCTACAGACGAGCAACTCCAAGAACTTCGTGAAGGTATGGCTATCTTACGAAGAAGCATTGATGATTACAAGGAATAAAGGTATGAAGAAGAACTTTATTTTCAAAACAATAACTATTCTAATGTGCCTGTGGTTTGTGATGAATATTTGATTGATGCTAATGTTGAAAAAGGCCAACCTTTGGGGTCTTTCGTTGATAATTGTGTAGTTAACTCAACTCTTGATCTTAATAATGATCATTCACCTATTCAAAAGGATGAGTTTGAGACTAGCAACACTAAATTCAGTGAGAACCAATCTTATGTTAACTATGAAAGTGATGATGATTATGAAGATACATCGCTTGAACCAATTCATGGTGACATTTCCTAAAGGTGTACCACAGAATCTTTTTGGGATCAAGATGAAGATGAAGAGGATTATGATGACACTAGTGTAGATAACTCAAGTATTGATCTTAATAATGATCAAGAGCCTATTCAAAGGGTGGAGCTTGAGGATGATGCATTTTTGAGTGCTCTAAAAAAATTCCTCATAGTGAAATTTGGATCCGCAAAAGAGTATGTGCCTTGCAATAAAGAGGAGTGTGTTGAGAATGAAACCGATATGACCAATATTGTGGAAGACCCAATTGAACTTGCATATGATTGTAATGATGATGTTAATGTCGAGACTCTTTGGTTAAGGCAGAAACGGACGAATAATGGTTGCAAGGTTTGATAGAGGACCATGATATAAAAGAGGTGAATAATTCACTTGAGTTTTTCAAGGATGAAGAGGATTCCGTGATACAAGAGATTGTGCAAGATACTTGATTCTCATACTATGCAGGTTTTGGAACAAGAAACCGTGGAAGTACCCGACTTCTATATTCTTTATACACTTCCAAGTGTGGACAAGAATAAGTGTGGGGGAAGCTTTTATCGGTTGATAGCTTCGTTTCTGTTTTATATTACTAATATTTGTGTGATGCTAGTGTTTGCAAAAAAGGTTTTATGGAAGGATCCTCAACTTTTCAGGTTATTGGTGTATGGGGAATTCGACTTGCAAGTCGGGCTGACGACTTTAAACCAAGCGCTGCATGGGAGGCAACCCATACGATGAGTATTTCTTGTCTTGTTTTTATTTTTTTCTTGTCTTGTATTTATTTATTTTTTCCGATTTCTTGTCGCATATCATTATGAGATTTCCCACCTTGACTTTCTTTGGACGAAGAATTTTCAAAATTTTAAACTTTTGTATGAATTAGTGAATAAAAACTCCAACTTGTAGTTAGTTTAGAGTCACATAGTATACATGTCGCTAAGATTACATCGAGAATCTCATAAGAGTGACTGAACTTAGAGATGACAGAGAACATGATCGGGTTTCTTACTTGTATGAGAGTTAAAGTTGGATTTAACCATGCCAGTGGCAAATAAGGTGCAGACTGAATTCGGTATTAGAGTAGTGGTCCCCTATAGTGGAGACTACCCATGTTACATAATGTGAAGCACCGACCTTCAATTCTTTGTACCTGTCTAAATATGTGCTTTTAGAGTGTGTGTCACCGTACGTTAATTCCAGGTAGAATGGTGAGCTACCCAACGTCCCACCAATAGAAGCATTATTTTGATCTCTTGAGTGTTATTTTTATCAATCATGATGGTGACATCGAATTGCTAACTTACATACCACTTGTAATCTTGTTCGCAGTTAGCACCATCCACTTTATCTCTCTCTACACCAACAGGTCCATAGAAACACCATCATCATCAACAAGAGGAGAATCACAAGTTTGAAGGAAAGTTGAAGACGTTCGAGGTTTACAAGCAACATCACGAAATGAGCAGATTTGATTTGAGTAAAGCAACAAAAAAGGAGGGAATTTTTACAAGTTGAAGACTTTTATACAAGAGCGAAGATTATCAAGGATGAGAGTTCGAGAAGTTTATGATATCAAGACATATAAGTTGTGAAGAATCAAGCGATAAATTACTTACACCATGGCCTTTGTACTTACATTTTTATTTTATTTTATTTTATCTTATTTGTATTTTATTTTTCTCTTGTCTGCAAAAAAAAAAATTAAAAAAAGAAAAAAAAAAAGCGACAAGAGAAAAGTTTGTTAGGTGCATTATTAGTTTTATTATTTTGTTTTGTTTTGTTTTCATTTTGTATTTGTTTAATTTTTCTTGTCTCAATTAAAAAAAAAAAAAAAAAAAAATTGTATCATATTTGGTTTGTTTTTAGTTTTGTTCTTTCAATAATGCCAATGGAAAGAAGGAAAATCCATAATGAAGTTTCAAGCAATGAGGAATTAGAGGAAAAAATCACATTGTCAAGTTTCTACGAAGTTCAAGAGTTATCATCGACAGTTGAAGACCGAAGACGAAGATGAAGACACCGATTGAAGACCGAAGACGTTTCTATGGATGCTGTGAGAGTGGTGCTAGCTGCACGCCGAACGGATAACGAGGTAAGTAAGCATATTCTCACCTTCGTTAAGTGGTTGATTTCCTTTCGTAGAGATCGTCAGAAAAATGGGTTTTCAAAATTTTAAAAGATGTGGGTTTTCAAAACAATTCGGAGGGTTTTGCCTTCCTACTATTCAACGTATCACAGGATTCTCTCTTCATTCCTACCTGGACACATGTGTGACCCATAAAAAGCTATTTATTATTGAGAGCAACTTCATAAAACCCTTTCTTGTGAGGCAGAGTCGAGACTTTTGATCACTCCGAACCCGAATTTCTTTCGATAAGGGATGGTTATTTCTCTCTCAACTTTTAAGGATGAGATTGTGTTCATTTATGTGTCTAACTTCTTATGACTAGTGTGCAGAATTTCTATGTCTTCTTAGCGCGTTGGATGCTATCATTACGGAGAACTAGTAAGTTGGAAAAATAGGTTTTGTGGGTATATCTCTAGTAAACCCTCACGAGACTATAACTCGTCCACTAGGGACACCTAGGGGTTCAAAGGATTGTTATTTATGCTAAAAGTGACCGTAGCCTCGACGACACGGAGTTGTATGTATGTTTTAGAATAAGTTTTGTTTGATTTGCTCGAGGACTAGCAAAGTCTAAGTGTGGGGGAATTTGATAGGTGTTGTAAAACACCTAATTTAATATCTAGTATTTATGCTTTCTTTGCTACTTTTCGTGTGATGTATCTTATGTTTGATTTTGAGTACTTAGGTGCAATGGAGTCATTTGAAGAAAACGAAGAGGAAAAATGCGCAAAACGGGTGTCACGGGCATTTCACAGGCGGGTGCTATCTGGAGCCCAGCCAAGGTTAAGGGGCTGCCAATGGGTGGCTGTATCCAAGCACAGTGGGTGCAAATAGCCGTTCCACTTTTAAAGCCCTGAGAAATAATTCCCTTTCTCTCTTCTCCATTGTTTCTCTGCAGCCAAAGAAGAAGAATCATGAAATCCACGGAAGAAACACGAAATTGAGAGATGGAAAAGCTCGGGGTTCGATTAGGGTGAGAGTACCGATAAGATGAACTTGAGATTGGAGTTATTGTTCTTTGTCGATTTCAGAAATAAAGGGAGTTGGATTTGTGATGATTGCATCTGTAATGGGTTTTGATGGAACTGGTTAGGGTTTGATGATTCAGATGAAAACGAAGGTGATGATGCTACTATGAAGTCGAGAAGATGGGTTCAATTTGTGGGTAACCTGAATTCAAGTTGGAGCCGTTGATTTCAAGGCAGCGAGAATGAAAGATTGAGTTCTTGTACTTGTTTTGCTTGAAATCGAAGTATAGAAGAAGAAAATGATGTTTCTGGTGGAGAGATTGATGAAGAGAGTCATGGGTTTGGAATCTGGTAGCGGTTGTAACAAGATCGAGAGGATGGTGCTGATATTCATGGGCCCTATTGATAAAATTGCAAGGATTGTGCTTGATGGATTAGTCTCAAATTTGGGTTTTGGTGGATGATTTCGGTGTTGTTCGATTATGTTTTGAAGATGTTCTAGGTTCTCAGGTTAGGTTTTTGGTGAAATTGGAGTCACAGAGAAGATATGGTGGTGTTGAGCTGAGCTGAAGTGGATATTGAACTGCAGGTAAGAGCATTGCAGGTTCAAGTGAGATAAGAAACACAAACACACTGGTTTTATGGAGCTGTCAATGGAGTATGAGGCAGTGATGCTAAGATGGTGCAGGCTGAGATACTGTAGGAACTGAACTTAAATGATGCAGGTGGAGGTTATGGAGCTGTGAATGATTAATTGCAGCTGAGTACAAGGAATTGGCTGAGTTAGCTAGTAGTAACTGAGTAAGTCAGAAATAAGGTGAAATGGAGATGCAGGTGGTAGCTGGTGCAGTTGATGTTGCAGTGCAAGAGGAAATGATAAACTGAAATTGCTTGAATTTAGAGGGCTGGCTAGTAACTGATGATGCAGATAGAAGTTCTCAGCTGGATGTGAAAGTGCGAAGGAGTAAAAGCATGGCAGTGGTGAACCGAGTTCGATGGTTGCAACAGGTGGAGGAAGGTCAGGGAACATCAGCTGGAGCTGTGGCCATATTTGGCAATGAAGTCTAATATTGGGTATGAGTAGATGAATGTTAGGATTGATACAATTGCAGGTGGCACTGATGAGGATTGTTGAAGCTTCTGGCGCTGGTTTGTGTAAAATTGGGAAGAAGATGAGCTACAGCTATGACGTGACATTGGTCTGCAATGGAGTAGCTGAGACCGATGCTGAGGAGATATGGCTTGAGTTGGTCGTGCTGATAATGGTTGCATTTGCGATTGCGGCAGTAGATGAGCATTCTTGGTCATTGCAATAGTTGGAGTTACAGGAAAGCTATAGGATTGAAGAGCTGCAACTGGTGGTGAGTGGAGGAATCTGATGCTGCCAGGGATTAGGTGATAAAGGTTGAACTGGCAGTGAGAAATGTTGAATGATTGTGTACCTGCAATTGGGGATGCTGCTGTTATGGATTAAAGATGTAGTGACATGCCGTGATGTTGCAGCTGCGAAATGAGAAGATGAATTACAAATTTTTGGTTGAGCTGCATGTATGGAAAGACAAAATAGCTACCTATGTTGCAGGTTATGAAGTTTCGGAGAAGCGGCAAGCTGAACCGCAGTGTGCAAGTGAGCTGTAAGTAGTTGATAAGATAATTGCAGTTAACAAAGAGATTGTATTGCTGCACAGGTAGTTGAGATGGTCAAGACTGCAACAGGAAGAAATGGAAGAGCTTGCAATAAAGGCCTGAGATTTTCCTGGATCGGTTGAACAGAGGTAACTCGGTTGGAATCGGAGTACTGCGAGTTGACTCGCAGATTCAGTAGCCAACTCAGATGGACTTGGGCTTGTTGGGCTTGACTTATGGGACTGAGTTTGGCAGACGGGTGTGAGCTGGGTGACCTATTTTTGGGAAGTGGAGAAATACAGCAAGTATAAAAAGGGTCTTCCATTCTTTTCCTGGGAATCTGATCTTTATCTTTGCCTCTACTTTGTTTTCTAGAGTTTAGAAACATGATAGGTTTTCTCTTCCTTCTTGTTATGAACTCCATGAATATGAGTACCTAGTTTTTATTATTGGTTATGGAATAAGTTGGATTTCCAAATATGGGTTTTAATATGATAAATTAGTTTTGTCTCCATATTATCGATTATGATTTACTATTAATATTGTTACATGATTTGAATGCTTGTTTAGTTGAGTCGCGAATCGATTGAGTTTGCTTTCATCTTTATTGCTAGATTAGGGTTATTATACGCAAAAGTGATAATTCCTGATTGCAAGTAGCATAAATAAGATTATAGTTTGTAGTGATATATTCTTATGATCTTATGTGAACCATAACCTTTGTTAAATCGGATTAGTGCTTTTACACGTTCGATTGCTTTGATTGGCCTGATTTCATAGAACTTAATGCATCTAGGGAATTAAACTTGATTAGTGCTTTTACACGTTAGGTTGTTCTTTTAGATAGAATTCATATTCGCATCTTTTAATATGTTTGTTGATGACAAGAGGAGATTAGCGGGGTATTCTTGTGATCAAGGTATCCTAGGGCCTTTGATAAAAGTTGAGATTAAAATATCAATTCTAGTTATTGTGTTGAAAACATGTTTGTGATTGAAGACGAAATCCATGACCAATACTTTCTCATCCTTGATTTGATTTGTTTACCTTTATTGTTTGCTTTTATTTTATTTTAGTATATAAAAATCAGAAAACCCCCCGGTGTTATTTATAGGGAACCGAAACAATTTGACAACCTAAGTCCTCTCTGTGGGAACGATCCTTTCTTGCCCTTGCTTCATTATATATTTTGAGTAGTAAGAAAGTGTAATTTATTTTTGACGCCTACGAAAACGATCAATGATCAGTCGCAAAATCTTTGGAGCCTCTCTTGGTACGCCAATAATTGATCCACGCCGAATAATTGCCGGAAGGATGGTCTTGAGCTTGCTGCAACTCTTCTATCTTTGTCGTCAAGATAATAGTAATCTTGATATCTTCGTCAGGCCATTCAATATGAATATTGCCTGTCACAGGTGAAAGAGATTGGGAAGACTTTAAATCAATGTGAGATGGTTCATATTTTCCTTTTTGCAAACAGAACCTAGAAACGTCTCTTGGATGTGTACTTTGGAATCCATTCTCGTTGTCGAGGTCCAAAGTGCAACAGTCAGCATTATCCGTGACGTAGCGGAATCGTATGATTTTGGATCAAAGATCCGATAAAAGATAAAAACTAATGTGAGATCAATAGATTCACAAAAGTGATGATTAAAATAAAGATAATAAAATAAAAGATAAGTTTGATATTAATCAAATAATAATATTGGTTGTAGAATTGTATATCTCTACTATGCCTATGCCTTCTTATATAGGCTTCAAGGATTCTAAATATAATTAGGACTAGAAAAGGAAATCAAACTAAACAAAGAAACAATTAAAATTAGGAAAGGAAATCCTAAATTAAGAAATAGTCTGGTATTAGGAAATAGGTAACTTATGAGTAGGATGTCCTACATCAGGCCCCCCTTCTTGAAAAGAACTCGACCACGAGTTCAATAGAAAAATAAAAACGCTCTTGCCAGGGTTGTAAGGTCGGAAACGGCGCCAAAGATCATCATCAATCAGATAACTTGAGTTCGGCAGCAAAAGACAAACATTATCGCCACCAGGATCATACTACGCATTACTCGCTCTTGGAAATTTCCATCCTTGAAACTCAAAATTCGAATCAGGAGGATCTAATAACTTAGGTAGTTGTTTACTAATGTAATTCAGCATATGACGTTCATGTTGACCCAAATTTTCGTACCCTTTCAATATATAAACATAGTCACTACCAGCGTCGCAAGGTTGAAAATGAAGACGAAGATATTCATGTATCAGATACCTCAAGTTTGTAGTACAAACACCTTTCCCAAGGTCATACGGTTGGCACTGGCTACAAAGATCATTATTTATTAGATTCTTTTCATTACCAGTTTGTAGAAACTTCTGTAAGCAGGCACCAGTATACTCGGATAAGATAGCATTAGAAATGTATATGTTGAGAAACATAATCTTATCAAATCCTTTTGAAGGAGAACTTTTCTGCCCATTTACCAGGGATGTCTCCGCGGTAAAGTCTCTTGTTAGAAATGAAGACACAATAGTTGACGTCGATTGCCCCACGGGGTAGTAATCCAACTTCTCTTGAGACCTTGAACCATATTTATACCGAAGACAAAGATAGAACCAGTGTGCATAAAGATGCGCATCATCAGTAGAACCAGTTCCTTGTATGCAAGTTAGAAATCCCTGATCAATTTTCATTTCCCATATATCCATCTTACGATTGGCATCTCCAACCATATAAACGAACCGATTGGGACATTGATTTAGATTAAATAAAGACGCCCACCAAACAACATAAAAGCATACTTGGTTTTGGTCCACTTGAGAAATTTTTAATAATAACGTCTCCAGATCCTTATAAGATACGTTTAAGCAATTAGTTGCTTCTTGAATTAAACAATAGAGATTCTGATTCGCAACTCTCAAAGCATCAAAGAGACAATCAGTTATGTCTTTCTTAACTCTGAAGAGTCGAGTCATATTTTGAAAGAGCAATCTAATCGCTTTTGAAGAAATGTACTCACTTGACACAGAACTTGTACCCAGGCACATTTGATATACCAATATTTCCAGCTTTCCATATAATATTTCACTGACCAGACCATACAAACCAACTTAGGCAGACAAGACAACAAAGTATTAATGGTGTTAGATAAGGATACCTCATTCCGGGAATCTGCCATAATTGATAAACGATTAAATCTTATAACTCCTACAAGGTTTTGATTTAGCTTACGACAGCCAACACGAACAAACCAATACAGAATAAGAGACTGGAAGATGTAAAATTACAAAAATAGTTTAATTCTCTACATCAGCGTTCTCAACAACAGGAGATGATAAATGTTCTTCAACAATTTTATCGACTTCACCTTCGCCAGTTGGAGGATTTTCATCAGAAATTTTTTCATTTGGATTCTTATCGACAATTTCATTGTTCGCGAGATCTTCGCAGCTTTCATAATCATAATCACTATCAGGAGAATTAGGAACTTCATCATCTTCAACTTCCAAAGGTTCAATAGAGACAGGGTCAAGGGATTTAGAAAGTAAGATCTCATTCACAAAAACTTCACTTTGGGATGAAATTGACGAAGAAGTGCCTTCTGTTGATTCCTACTTTGGATATCTTTAAGATGGCTAAGATAATTAAGCTTTCTTGCGGCACGATCACGAGAATGGGCAAGAGTAGCGACAAGTGTTGCATTTTCCTTGCGAATCTTGGCATGGGCGGATTCCAAAGTAGACAGAGAGGTGCGAAGATCTTTCTCAGATTCTGTGAAAATAAGGAAGAACAGCAGAGTTACAAATAAAAAGTAATGTAAGAAATTAGAAAAGGAAAATGGCGGATGAGGCAGTCAAATTTTATGACTACCTTCCTTTTGCGAGATAAGATGTTGGGTTAGGGCCAAGCAACTATTCTCCAAATGATCCATGGCATTATCAAAACCATCACCGACAAGACCTTTTAACCGAGAACGCAAGCTTTTTTCATTAGAAATCAGTAAATTATTTTCCTTCGCAAGGGAGGAATGAGATTCTTTTAACTTGGTATATTCATCCTTGAGCTGGTTTGTTTTCACACTTAGAGTTATTCTACCCTGAATAAGCTTATCTCTTTCGGTAGTGGTTTCTTTGAGTTTATTTTTCAATGAGCATATAGATTGTTCTTGCTCATTCAGTGCTTTTCGACAAACATCAAGTTGTTGCGAGGATATCGCCACCTTGTCCAACAAAGCTCGCTTCTCTTGAGACAAAGTTCCATTTTCATCTGATAAGGTTTCCAACTCCAAATTAGATTTAGTCAAAGAATATGAGAGATGCGACAATTGCTACTTAATAATTCTTGCTACGGACTAAGTAGGCGTTTTCTTGGGTTAGATTATTTATCTGGTCAACAGAATACGTATGGAGATTATCTAATCGGTTATATTGCTCCATCCAAGCATCTCTTTCCGTTCGAGTTTCTTCCACGATAGATTCCACTTGATATATCTCCATTTTACGTTTCTGATTCAAAGCTTGAAAGGCGAACAAAGTCTTAAAAAAAATAAAAAATGGGGAGGAAATTATACCTTTTAGTTCTTCATTCTTCCTGCGAAGATTATCACGATCCAATGAAGTATTATGAAGGCTATTCTTCAAGGTCTTAATTTCTTGTTCCAAGGATGCTCGCGACATGGTATCAGAACCAAAATACTTACTCAAGGATTCATAAACACTAGATCTGATAGGATCAGTGGAAATTTTTTTAACATCATTCATGGTATCCGATAAAACTTTAAAAGCTACATCTATCCCTTCCAAGTTTTCTTTAGTAAGAGAGACAGACCCAGAGGAAGAGGAAATAATGGAGGAAGAGGGAAAGGTTGAATCATCTTTAGTCATAAGAATGTCAGTTAAAGGAACCTGATTAACAAGCGGGGGCGAAGTAGAGGTATTAAGGGTAAAAGTGGAGAGAGGTTCATTTTGAAGAATTTCATTAACGGAAAATTCAGGGATTGATTCATCATGCGAGATCCTCGCATGAGAAGGTGGGTCATCATGAGAGGAAGGAATTGATTTATCTTGCGAAGAAATCGCTAGAGAAGATGAATTATCCTGCGAATGTATTGTAGGAGAAACAACAAGCTTAAACCCAGGAAAAGAAACAGGAGGCGCAACAGGTTTAGAAGAGCGAGGCTTCTTGGGGGATTTATCAGCATCCTGCGAATTACAAGTTAAATAAGAAACAGAGGCAACAAT
Organism: Papaver armeniacum; assembly: GCA_023531295.1. Classification (NCBI taxonomy): domain Eukaryota; kingdom Viridiplantae; phylum Streptophyta; class Magnoliopsida; order Ranunculales; family Papaveraceae; genus Papaver; species Papaver armeniacum. Next base: position 52,906 of record JAJJWW010008381.1, read on the forward strand.
ATTGTTATTAAAAGAGTAAATGTTTCTTAAATACCTTATTATTCGCAGGCTTTCTTTTAGAGGCAAAGGATTTCGGTTGCGAACCCATGGAAACACTAGGATTCGTAACAGTGAATTTGGTGTTAGATTTATCCTTGCTGAAACAAGAATGGCAAGAGAAACATTAAAAGAAGAATAGTATCCAAATAAAAGACTTCAATAAGAGAAATCAATCATGAAATAATCAAAATTAGCAAAATCAATAGACTTTGATGCCATAGAAACAGTAGCAGAAGAGTTGTAGCAGAAAGACGATGAAGAAGATGATGAAGGAAAGCGGCAGAGAAAAGTTGCAGACAATAAAGAAGATGAAGTAAAAGAAAAGAAGAATTTTCATAAGGAACTCTCCTTTAAATAGATGGGAAAAGAGTAACCGGATAACATTAAATGTGCCGGTAAAAAGTGAAATTTTAGATAGTGTAAACAGTCATTCCTAAATTCACGGAATCTTGTCGGTAAAAAAAATGGATAGAAAACAAATGGTTGCAACATTTCAAAATGTTAGTTCTCATGACATTCTCTTCTTCGCAGAGAAGACATGAGAAGAGGCAAGATGTATGATCAGAATATCGCAACCTCAATACTTCGCGAGAGTAATAAACGACAGCATCACGAAGGAGTCGCGGGGAAGTAAAATAAATGACGCAATGGATGACGACAGCCAGAACACGAGGAAGATGTGAAAATCTGGCGAAGGTTAAGAGTGTCGCGAGGATGAACACTTATACACTTGCGACACTTCGCGAGTTATTCCCGAAAATAAAGGACAAAGATAGTTGTCATCCACTGTGTACTACCCTATATAAAGGGGTGAGTAAGTCTCGTTGAATGAAGAGTTCTTTTTGAATTGTTCAACAAGTCATTAGAGAGAGAAAATTAAGAATGATTGTAATTTCTTTTGCTCTGTTCTACCTTCCTCTCGTAAACATTTCAAGAAAATAATCAATAAAATCTATAGTTATTCATCTTCAAATGGATTAATTAAGTAAATTCTAGTAAGGGGTGTAGTGTGGGATTTCCTGCAACTACATCTTGTGTGAATGGAGTTTTCGCAGCTTCTTCTATTGCTTCATCCAACTGTCTCTTTCCTCCTCCCCTTTTATTGTTCATCAATCCTCTCATTTCTGCCAATTCTCTCAAAATTTGTTCATTTACATCGGAATTTGAATCCACTGGTCTTTTAGTTCCGCTTCTCTTCGCCTGCGTTCATGTCTACTTTGACTTTCTTGTTCATCATTCTCTTCTCGCATTTCTCTGCGATCTTCTCCTTCATTTCTTTCGCGAATTTGCACACCATTATATCTATCGATTTCTCTTCTTTGGTGCCTATCAGTTCTCCTTTGTGCTCTTTCGTACTCTTCATTAATATTATCATTGTTGCGATTTTGTTCTCGCCTTCTTTCTCGATTATCGTGATTATTCGCGAATTGCCTCTTCTAACTCCTGTTCTTCCATTTCTGTTCTCAATCTTTCTCTCTCGCGAGCTAGACGTGCTTGTTCGGCATAGTGCCTTTCAATTTCATCTTCAATTTCTTTTTGCTTCCTCCGTGCTTCTCTCCCATGCAATATTTTTCTTCCTTCTTCTTGATTTTCTTCATCCATTGGTTGATTCTGCTACAGACGTTGCCTATTTCCTTGGTTTCCACCATTCTGCCCATTTTGAAGAGTCTCGGGACGTGGAATATAACGATCTTCCATCATTTCTCCTCTCTCGCAATGTTCCCTGCCTGGATTTTGCGCTTCTGCTTGGTTTTCTTCATCAACATTTTCTGTAGGTAAAATTCCCCTTCTTTCCTCTCTAACTGATCTTGAGGTTGACCTTGTAGTGCTTCTCGACCTTCTGTTTTGTAATCTCATGTTTTCCATCCTAAGCTCATGATTCTGTCTTGTCAAGTTTGCACGTTCCTCTACCTCTAATCGTCTCTCTTCATGTATTGTTTTCCTCAACGCCTCTAATGCTGCGATCTCTTCATTTCCATGAATTATTTCTCCATTCCCTTCTCGGTCTCTCCCCTCTTGTCCATTGTTTACCAATTGTTGTTCTTCTTCCCCTTCGTCCACAGAATCTGATCTCTGGTCGGTTGTCAATCCGTCAAATATAATTTTCACTTTCTCAATCAACTAAATATAAATATAGTATGCGATAAGAAAGAGTTCGTATCCACAGAGAGGCGTTTGTTGTTATCAATTTTCAGTTTCTAAGTAACCCAAGGTATGTTTGTTGTATTTAAGCAAATAAAAGTAATTAAAAGCAAAATAAGTAATTGGAATTATCAATAAAGAGAAGATATTGGTCAAGGGATAGTATCATTCACAAACATGTATTTTCATCAATGATTAGAATTGGTATTTAATCTCGTATTTATTAAAAGTCCTAGGATATCTTGATCGCAAGTATAACCCGTTAATTCCCTGTTTTCATCACAACCACATTAAAAGATGCATATGTGAATTCTTCGTCGAAAGCAACCTAAAGTGTAAAAGCACAATTAAGTTTAACTCCCTAAAAGCATTAAGATTTATGGAATAAGACTCATCAATGTAAACGAATGTGTAAAAGCACTAAACGTTTTAACAAAAGTTATGATTCACTTGTGACTAATAGGATATATCACTATAAGCACTAATCACAATTATGCTACTTAGAATCAGGGATAAACAACGTTTTCGTATTGAAAACCCTAATATAGCTCTAGAGATGAACACAAATCGGATTGATTCCGGACTCAACCTAACAAGTTTTCAAATCTTATAACAATATTAATTGTGAATCACAAACAATAATTACTGAGACAAAACTAATTCATTGAATCAAAAGCATGTTGAGAAATCAACTTTTATCCCATAACCAATAAGATGTTTAGCTACTCATAGCTATGGAGTTCATCATCATCAATATTCAATAATAAAACAAAGAAGAAGAAGAACAAAACCAAACCCTAGAAGCGTAAACAAAAAGGTGGCTCTCCAAAATTCCAAGCAAAAAGATATCATATGTTGTAGAAGACCTTCCCTTTTATAGCTTTCTCCAACTTCTAAAATTAGGTCTAGTCTTCAAAGTCCATTAGGTGAGAATCCACCAAGCCCACAAGAAGGAGAAACCCGTGTAGAAAATACGCCCCAAAAACGTTCGCCGGAAGTCTGGTATTGTGGCCGGAAATCGGCCGGAAAGTTGCCGGAAAACAGCTCCGGTGACCGGCAAAGTCCGCCCGGTCACCGGTCAACGAGTCAGAACGGCCGGGTCAACGGGTCAGCTCACTGAGTCAAACCGGGTCAATCACTGACCGAGTCAGGTGAGTCAGGGTCATGACTCAGATGTGAGTCAGCTGTCTCTGGCTGATTGAACTGCATTGCCAGGCCTTGAGCCATTGCACAGGCTAAACTGTGAGATGCACCATCATTGTCATTACTTCATTGCCAGCCATCATGGCCCTGGCTGCCAATTGCATCTTCCCTGTAGTCCATAACAACCAATGCTTTTCTGCTCTTTCTCCACCTTGAATTACAGCTATAAATTAGCCACTACCATGACTCTTCTCATTTTATTACAAGTGCAAACCATCATTCAGTTCCCCCTGCAACTGTAGCTCAACCACAAACATCAATAGGTCTCCTCATAATCCACAGTACCACCACAAGCTCAGAGCTTCATTTGCTTGTGCTCTGCCCTGCAATCCCAGTACACATAACCCAATAATTCTTCTCTTCCTTCAACTGCCTGAGCCATCTCCTGCCATTCCAGCTTCCACCAGGTCTAACCTTCACAGCCACTAACCTCACCAAGCTCACAGCACCAGCTCAGTCCACCTCCACAGGCAATAACAATCATCAACTCAGTTTCTGTTTAAACTTCAATTTTAACCTCAACCTGTAGCATTCAGCTCATGTAGCTGCATCTCTCCAATCAGAAACAATCCCCAGCTACACCACCATGGCACAACTGACCCTTGCCTGCAACATTCCAACTCACAGTTCAAAATCCTAGCTCAGAAACTATACATCTCATTGCTGTATTATGTAGCTTCTCAACCACCTAACTCAGGCCAATATCACCAGAACTAGTTTTGGTACCACCTACAGCTGCTCATGCCCTGTAATAACTTCAACCTGAGCCATCATAAGCTCATCACCATTCACAACTCCAACAGCTCAACAACAGCCAAACTCCATCATTGCAGACCATCCATTCTATGCACCACCAACAGCTCAAGACCTGCATTGCCATTAGCATCATAACCTTGAGTTCCAGGATCAATCACCAGTCCCATTAGCCTGCCATTCCCTGTATTGCAACTCTCTGCCTCAGCTTCTACAAAACACCACAACCACCATTTGCACTCAGCTGCCAACAAACCACCATTAACTCTGTCAATTACCATTCCACCCAGCTTCAATTCCATCTGAGCAGCACCACCATGTTCACCACAGCAACACTTGTACAGCCCACCTGCAATGGCTTAGTCACAGCAATCTACTACAACTGCTTCACTCCCTTTTTCTGTAAGCCATCACCACCATTCATCAGCATCCGATAGCAGAATCATCATAGAACCCTAGCCCAAGCTCTATCTCTGCATTTCAACCCTCTGAGTATCAACAGCCCAGAGCTCCAGATCAATTCTGCAATTTCTTGCTCAACCCCTTTTTAATTTAAACCCTAACTCTTCTTCAAATCAATCCATACTCAAGTCAAGTGTAACCCATCTTCATACCATCTGTGATGTACAGATTTGTAGGTTGAGAATTCAATCCCAACAACTGCAACTTCGATTCAAACCAACCCTAAATCTGCTACCAATTCTCTGAGTTTCTCAATCTCTCAGTTTCAGGGGTTTTCTTTCTTTTTCTGAACTTCTGATTCTTCAACCAAGTTCGTACTTCGAACCCGCAGCATCATTGTCATTCTCTCCGCTTCATGAATCTGCCAAAACTCCCTTTGTCTTCTCGATTTGTCTCAGGATCAAAACTATTTCCAGATTCAACCCATAAGATCCCCTTTTCACAGCTTCAATCGATCTCACATCCTCAGCATCTACCATATGCAGTCAAGCTCGAACCCCTTTCCATTTTATCACCAATTCTCTGATTCATTCTGCATCTCACAAATTCATGGAAGCAACTGTGCTGCTTTTTTTTCTCTCCTCTCATTTCATTCAGGTGAACAATGATTGAAAGGCATCTGAGAATTGATTTCTCGATTTAGGTTTGAGTGGATATAGGTTATATTCGATGCCAGGTAATCTTAATAAGGGGTAACCAATTACAGCCCCTTAACCTCAAACTGGTTCTGCGTTTAGTACGTGCCTGTGAAATGACACTCCTGCCCTTCTTGCTCAATTTGGGTGATTTCCGCTTCTTTTCCTCCGTGCGACTCCAGAGTACCTAATAACTCAAAAACACGCGTAAAGTACATAATTCGTACGAAAAATAGCAAAGAAAGCATAAACTCTAGATAGTAAATACGGTGTATTCTACACCTATCAGATTCCCCCACACTTAGACTTTGCTAGTCCTCGAGCAAATCAAACAAAACAATAAAATACAACAACTCCGTGTCGTCGAGGCTACGGTCACTTTTAGCATAAATAACAAGCCTTTAAACCCCTAGGTGTCCCTAGTGGACGAGTTATAGTCTCGTGAGGGTTTACTAGAGATATACCCACAAAACCTATTTCACCAACTTACTAGTTCTCTGTAATGATAGTATCCAACGCGCTAAGAAGACATAGAGATTCTGCACACTAGTCATAAGAAGTTAGACACATAAATGAACACAATCTCATTCTTAAAAGTTGAGAGAGAGATAACCATCCCTTCTCGACTAAAATTCGGGTTCGGAGTGATCAAAAGTCTCGACTCGCCTCACAAGAAAGGGTTTTATGATATTGCTCTCAATAATAAATGACTTCTTTATGGGTCACACATGTGTCCAGGTTGGAATGAAGAGAGAATCCTGAGACACGTTGAATGGTAGGAAGGCATAACCCTCCGAAATATTTTTTAAAACCCACATCTTTTATATATTTTTGAAAACCCATTTTTCTGACGATCTCTTCGAAAGGAAATCAAACCATTTAACGAAGGTGGGAATATGCTTACTTACAGTGAATCCGTTCAGCGTGCAGCTAGCACCACTCTCACAGCATCCATAGAAACGTCTTCGGTCTTCTATCGGTGTCTTCATCTTCGTCTTCGGTCTTCAACTCTTGATGATAACTCTCGAAATTCGTAGAATCTTGACAATATGATTCTTTCCTCAAATTCCTTGTCGCTTGAAACTTCATTATAGATATTCCTTCTTTCCATAGGCTTTATTGAAAGAATACAAAAATAAAAACAAACTATACAAACCCAATTTTTTTTTTTTTTTTTGAATAACAAATAAAAATAAAACAAAATAAAAACATTTTTCTCTTGTCTCTTTTTTTTTTTTTTTTTTTTTTTTTTTTTTTTTTTTTTTTTCAATTTTTTTTTTTTTTTTTTTTTTTTTGAGACAATAGAAAGTAAAATACAAAAATAAAAATGTAAGTATAATGCCATGGTATAAGTACTTTACCGCTTGAATCTTCACAACTTATATGTCTTGATATCATAGACTTCTCGAACTTTCATCCTTGATAATTTCCGCTCTTGTACTATAGTCTTCAACTTATAAAAATTCTGCCCCCTCGTTTTTGTTGCTTTACTCAAATCTGAAATCTGCCCATTTTCGTACATCGTTGCTTGTAAACCTCGAACGTATTCAACTTTCCTTCGAATTTGTGATGCTCCTCTTGTTGATGATGATGGTGTTTCTATGGACCTGTTGGTGTAGAGAGAGATAAGGTGGATGGTGCTAATGCGAACAAGATCACAAGTGGTATGTAAGTTAGCAATTCGATGTCACCAACATGGTTGATAAAAATAGCACTCAAGAGATCAAAATAGTGCTTCTATGGTGGGAAATTGGACAGCTCACCATTCTGCCCGGAATTTACGTACGGTGACACACACTCTAAAAGCACAAATTTAGACAGTACAAAGAATTGAAGGTTGGTGCCTCACATTATGTAACATGGGTAGTCTCCACTATAGGGGATCACTGTTCTAATACCGAATTCGATCTGCACCTTATTTGCCACTGGCATGGTTAAATCCAACTTTAACTCTCATACAATTAAGAAACCCGATCATGTTCTCTGTCATCTCTCTAAGTTCAGTCACTATTGTGAGATTCTCGATGTAATCTTAGCGACATGTATACTATGTGACTCTAAATAACTACAAGTTGGAGTTTTCTTATTCACTAGTTCACAAAAAGTTGAAAAATTGCAAAAACTTACAACATAAACCACTCCCCCACACTTAAACTTTACATTGTCCTCAATGTAAATTGAATCGTCCAAAGTAAGTCAAGGTGGGAAATCCTAATAAGAAATCAGCAAAAACAAAGAAAACAAAACAAGAAAAACTAAAAACAAGAAAAGAAATAAATACAAGACAAGAAATACTCATCCTTTGGGTTGCCTCCCAAGTAGCGCTTGGTTTAAAGTCGTCATCCCGACTATCTCCTTGCTTTCTATGACTCCTCCAGAGGGAGCACATCCACAAAGTTAACTCCTTCCACCACTTCGGAAGTGAAATTCTCATAATATGGTTTCAACCGGTGCCCATTAACTTTAAGTTCTTTCCCGTAGCTATGCTACGAATTTCCACCGCACCATGAGAAAACACATTAGTAACAATAAAAGGTCCGATCCATCGTGACCTTAGTTTACCGGAAATAATTGCAAGCGAGAATTAAACAAAAGCACTTTCTGCCCAATACAAAATTGTTTCCTAGAAATCATGTTATCATGGAATGCTTTCGTCTTTTCTTTGTAAATCCGTGAGCTTTCAAATGCATCATTGCGAAGCTCCTCTAGCTCTTGAGTTGTAACTTCCTTTGCTTGTCCAGCCCCATCCATCTCCATGTTGCATTGTTTAATAGCCCAAAACGCCTTATGCTCAATTTCCACGGGTAAGTGACAAGGTTTACCATACACAAGCCTAAAAGGAGACATTCCAATAGGTGTTTTATATGCGGTTCTATACGCCCACAAAGCATCATTAAGTCGCATGCTCCAATCCTTCCTTGTCGGGTTCACCGTCTTTTCTAGAATTGATTTCACCTCCCGGTTAGACACCTCGGCTTGTCCATTGGTTTGGGGATGATAAGGTGTTGCAATCTTGTGCGACACATTGTACTTCGACAACAAGCTTTGTAAAATCCTGTTTTTGAAGTGAGAACCCCCATCGCTAATTATGGCTCTTGGAATTCCAAACCTTGCAAAAATATTAGCTTGCACAAAATCAAAACCACTTTAGAATCATTAGTAGGGGTGGACTTAGCTTCCACCCATTTCGAGACATAATCAACCGCAAGTAAGATATAAAAATTCCCATGGGAGTTGACAAAAGGCCCCATAAAATCAATACCCCATACATCAAAAACTTCAATAAATTGAATATAAGTTTGTGGCATTTGATTTCGGGCACCTAGATTGCCGGTTCTTTGGCACCTATCACAAGTTGTACAAAATATGTGTGCATCCTTAAACAAAGTTGGCCAATAAAAACCACTTTCAAGTACCTTGTGCGCGGTTCTCTTACTCCCAAAATGTCCTCCGCAAGCATAAGAGTGACAAAAAGACAAGATAGAGTTAAATTCAGATCCGGGCACGCACCTTCGTATTACTTGGTCACTACCATGTTTCCATAAGTATGGATCATCCCATATGTATTGGTTCCCTAACCTCTTAAGTTTGTCCCTCAAAGACGAGACAAGTTCTTTGGGATTTGTTTAGAAACTAAGTAATTGACAATATCGGCATACCATGGTTCTCCAAGGGCAATCGATAAAAGTTGCTCGTCCGGGAAACTTTCACGCAACGGGATAGTCTCCTTGTCCACAGCAAGTCGGCTCAAGTGATCCGCAACGGTGTTCTCAATTCCTTTCTTGTCTTTGATTTCAATATCAAACTCTTGCAAGAGTAAATCCATCGTATGAGCCTCGGTTTCGCCTCTTTCTTTGTAAGCAAGTATCTAAGTGCTGCATGATCAGAAAAGACAACAACTTTTGTACCGATTAGATAAGAGCGAAACTTTTCTAAAGCAAAAACAATGGCTAATAACTCCTTTTCAGTGGTTGTGTAGTTTTGTTGAGCCTCATTTAACGTTCTAGAAGCATAATAGATAGCATGAGGAAGCCTCCCCACACGTTGCCCAAGCATCGCACCAACCGCATAATCACTAGCATCACACATGAGTTCAAACGGCTTACTCCAATCCGGTGGTTTAATGATAGGGGCTGAAATCAAAAGTTCTTTCAAATGATTGAATGCCGCCATACATTTCTCATCAAAGTTAAAAACCACATCTTTTTGCAATAAGTTACATAGTGGTGATGCTATCTTGGAAAAGTCCTTGATGAACCTTCGATAAAAACCTGCATGACCAAGAAAAGAACGTATATCCCTCACCGTAGTGGGAGGGGTTAGAGCACGAATAAGGTCTATCTTAGATTTATCGACTTCCAAGCCTTTAGAAGATATTATATGGCCTAAAACTATGCCATGAGTTACCATGAAATGGCACTTCTCCCAATTTAGCACAAGATTTGTTTCAACACATCGTTCAAGGATTAGAGACAAATTGTTCAAGCAAAGGTCAAAAGAATCACCAAAGACACTAAAGTCATCCATGAACACTTCGATTATGTTTTCAACATATTCCGAAAAGATACTTACCATACACCTTTGAAAGGTAGCTGGAGCATTGCATAAGCCAAAAGGCATCCTTCTATAAGCAAAAGTACCGAAAGGACAAGTGAAAGTGGTTTTCTCTTGGTCCTCCGGTGCTATCACAATCTGATTATAACCTGAATAGCCATCAAGAAAGCAATAGTAAGAGTGTCCAGCTAAACGTTCAAGCATTTGATCAATAAAAGGTAAAGGAAAGTGATCTTTTCTAGTGGTGGCATTCAATTTTCTATAATCAATACAAACCCTCCAACCGGTTTGCACACGAGTTGGGACAAGTTCATTCTTATCATTCTCCACCACCGTCACACCCGATTTTTTTGGTACGACTTTGTACGGGCTTACCCACTTACTATCGGATATGGGGTAGATAACACCCACTTCCAAAAGCTTGAGTATCTCCTTTTTCACAACTTCCATCATGGGAGGATTCAAACGACGTTGCGCGTCCCTTTTAGGCTTTGCATCATCCTCCAAACGAATTTTGTGCATACAAACGGCAGGGCTAATACCCTTGATATCGGCAATTGTCCATCCTATGGCCGTCTTGTACTTCCTTAGCACCCTCAAAAGTTTTTGCTCCTGTAAATCATTAAGCTTATTAGAAACAATCACAGGTAACTCTTCATTATCACCCAAGTACAAGTACTTAAGGTGGTCGGGAAGAGGTTTCAATTCTAAAATCGGAGATTTAACAATTGAAGGTACAAGCTTTTCATCACTGCATGGTAAAGAAATAAACGAGATATTATGAGTTTTTGGGCATTCTTGTAGTGAATTGAGATCACCAAGGGATTCCTTGACTTCATTACCACACTCTACACCATTATCCATGGATGTAGTTAACACGATTTCCAAAGCATCATCACCGTTTAATTCAAACATTTGTTGTGCCAATGTATCCATAACATCAATGGAGAAACAAGAGTGGACATCGCTAGGATATCTCATCGTCTCGAAAATGTTGAAACGTATTGTTTCTCCATCAAACTCCATGGTCAACGTTCCCTTATCCACATCAATTATGGTTTTCGCCGTTTTCATGAAAGGACGCCCAAGAAGCAATGGAAGAGATGAGTCCGGTGCACCTTCATCCATCTCTAACACACAAAAGTCCGCTGGAAATACAAGTTGATTAACCTGCACGAGAACATCCTCAACAATACCCATTGGGTAGACATTAGAGCGATCGGCTAATTGCAATACAATTTCAGCCTTTTTAAGAGGACCAAGATCAAGTGAATTATACATTGACGCAGGCATAAAATTAACGGAAGCACCTAAGTCCAACATAGCTTTGTTAAAAGTTGTGTTACCAATTGTGACGGGAATGTCAAAACTACTCGGATCCTTGCACTTAAGTGGGAGTTTGTGTTGTAAGATTGCCGAGGCATTCTCCCCCACACTAAGCACTTCATTACCTTTGAGCCTTTGTTTGTTGGTACACAAGTCCTTCAACACCTTTGCATACTTTGGAACTTGCTTGATAGCATCAATGAGTGGTATGTTCACATGGATCTTTTTAAGAACGTCTAAAATCTCCTTTTCTAATTCCGCCTTCTTAGAACTTGCAAATCTGCGAGGAAAAGGTAGAGGAGGAACATAAGTAGAAACCGGAGTTTTAGAGTTAGAAATAGGTACCTCAGAAGTTTGGGGAGTATCCTCATTATTCTCCTCCAAAACAGGTTCCTTTGGTGTCTCCACCTTGCCCGAATCAGCAACTTCGGGTTGCACAAGTTGTGTACCGCTTCTCAACGTAATAGCATTGACACCCTCTTTTGGGTTAATAGGTTGAGAAGAGAGTTTCCCACTATTTTGCGCCTTCAATTGGTTCAACTCAATAGCCATGGAGCCCATTTGTGTTTGCAACTCCTTAATAGCACTCTTAGTCTCTTGTTGACTTTCTTTGAACATGGTGGAAATTCCTTGCATCATTGTTTGAAGCTTTGAATCAATATCCGAACCTTGATTTTGCATTGATTGTTGTGCCTGAGGTTGCTGAAATTGTTGTCTCGGCTGGAATTGTTGTTGTTGAGGTTGAAATCCACTTGAAAAGTTGAAGGTAGGTTGTTGAATTGCACCTTGCTTGTTAGCATAGCTAAAATTGGGGTGATCTCTCCATCCCGGATTGTAAGTGTTGGAGTAGGGATCATACCGTCTTGGTTGATTTGGAAAGATCGCATTAGCTTGCTCGTCTTCATAGGATTGAGGAGAACTTGGTATAACCGCGGATGCAACTTGTTGCAACATTGCTGTCATGTTACCCATTTGTTGACGAAGTTCCTCCACCTCGCTCACTTCACTCACCCTTCTTAGAATCACATCCGAACCACGACTTAAGAATTGTTGTGAGTTCGCTGCCATGTTTTCAATCAACTCTCTAGCTTGTGCCACCGTCTTGCTAACTAGTGCACCACCACCCGCAGCGTCAATAAGATTCATATCACTTGATTGGAGTCCTTCATAGAAGTATTGGATGATCATAGCGTCACTAAATTGGTGGTGAGGGCAACTTGCAACCAATCTCTTGTACCGTTCCCAACATTCATATAAGGATTCTCCCACGTTTTGCTTCATCCCACAAATTTCTTTGCGAATTTGAGTAGCCTTGGATGCAGGAAAATATCTCTCCAAAAAGAGTTTCTTCAACCCATTCCATGTTGTGACACTTAGGGAGGTAAATAGTACAACCAATCCTTAGCACTATCCATTAAAGAGAAACGGAAAACCTTCAACATTGCACCATCCGACTCAACATTTCTTTGGAAGCATAGCCGTGACAATGGTGTGAAAGTCCAAAAGATGTTTGTTAGGATCTTCATTCACCATCCCATGGAATTTTGTAATTCTCTAAGCAACCCCGGCTTTATCTCAAAAGTAGAGTTCGTTTGAATACACCCCTGTTGTGTATCAAGCCTATGAGAAGCTAAGTCCTTGAGTGAACGATTTGCATCACCCATTGCTTCTTCTTCTTCCACGTGTGGTTCCTCTACGAATGGAACCTCTTTTCCTTCTTCTTGTTGTCGGAAAATCTCTTCTCCTACTTCCAACTCGTGCTCGTCCGTTGTGTCTTGACTTGGTTGGAGTATTGTGCCGCGTCGAGTAGCTATCCCGCACCTTGGATAATTCCAATCCTTAGAATCCAGAGATTAGGTACCTGCAAACAATTCTCCAAAACAAGTGAGAAACAAGACAAGAACCGAAAAGCAAAGATAAAAGCAGAAATTGTAAAAAGAAACTAAAAACTTAATAACAAGCCGTATGCCTCCCCGGCAGCGGCGCCAAAATTTGGTCGGTTGTCAATCCGTCAAATATAATTTTCACTTTCTCAATCAACTAAATATAAATATAGTATGCGATAAGAAAGAGTTCGTATCCACAGAGAGGCGTTTGTTGTTATCAATTTTCAGTTTCTAAGTAACCCAAGGTATGTTTGTTGTATTTAAGCAAATAAAAGTAATTAAAAGCAAAATAAGTAATTGGAATTATCAATAAAGAGAAGATATTGGTCAAGGGATAGTATCATTCACAAACATGTATTTTCATCAATGATTAGAATTGGTATTTAATCTCGTATTTATTAAAAGTCCTAGGATATCTTGATCGCAAGTATAACCCGTTAATTCCTGTTTTCATCACAACCACATTAAAAGATGCATATGTGAATTCTTCGTCGAAAGCAACCTAAAGTGTAAAAGCACAATTAAGTTTAACTCCCTAAAAGCATTAAGATTTATGGAATAAGACTCATCAATGTAAACGAATGTGTAAAAGCACTAAACGTTTTAACAAAAGTTATGATTCACTTGTGACTAATAGGATATATCACTATAAGCACTAATCACAATTATGCTACTTAGAATCAGGGATAAACAACGTTTTCGTATTGAAAACCCTAATATAGCTCTAGAGATGAACACAAATCGGATTGATTCCGGACTCAACCTAACAAGTTTTCAAATCTTATAACAATATTAATTGTGAATCACAAACAATAATTACTGAGACAAAACTAATTCATTGAATCAAAAGCATGTTGAGAAATCAACTTTTATCCCATAACCAATAAGATGTTTAGCTACTCATAGATATGGAGTTCATCATCATCAATATTCAATAATAAAACAAAGAAGAAGAAGAACAAAACCAAACCCTAGAAGCGTAAACAAAAAGGTGGCTCTCCAAAATTCCAAGCAAAAAGATATCATATGTTGTAGAAGACCTTCCCTTTTATAGCTTTCTCCAACTTCTAAAATTAGGTCTAGTCTTCAAAGTCCATTAGGTGAGAATCCACCAAGCCCACAAGAAGGAGAAACCCGTGTAGAAAATACGCCCAAAAACGTTCGCCGGAAGTCTGGTATTGTGGCCGGAAATCGGCCGGAAAAGTTGCCCGTGATCGGCAAAGTCCGCCTTGGCCACCGGTCAACGAGTCAGAACGGCCGGGTCAACGGGTCAGCTCACTGAGTCAAACCGGGTCAATCACTGACCGAGTCAGGTGAGTCAAGGTCATGACTCAGATGTGAGTCAGCTGTCTCTGGCTGATTGAACTGCATTGCCAGGCCTTGAGCCATTGCACAGGCTAAACTGTGAGATGCACCATCATTGTCATTACTTCATTGCCATCCATCATGGCCCTGGCTGCCAATTGCATCTTCCCTGTAGTCCATAACAACCAATGCTTTTCTGCTCTTTCTCCACCTTGAATTACAGCTACAAATTAGCCACTACCATGACTCTTCTCATTTTATTACAAGTGCAAACCATCATTCAGTTCCCCCTGCAACTGTAGCTCAACCACAAACATCAATAGGTCTCCTCATAATCCACAGTACCACCACAAGCTCAGAGCTTCATTTGCTTGTGCTCTGCCCTGCAATCCCAGTACACATAACCCAATAATTCTTCTCTTCCTTCAACTGCCTGAGCCATCTCCTGCCATTCCAGCTTCCACCAGGCCTGACCTTCACAGCCACTAACCTCACCAAGCTCACAGCACCAGCTCAGTCCACCTCCACAGGCAATAACAATCATCAACTCAGTTTCTGTTTAAACTTCAATTTTAACCTCAACCTGTAGCATTCAGCTCATGTAGCTGCATCTCTCCAATCAGAAACAATCCCCAGCTACACCACCATGGCACAACTGACCCTTGCCTGCAACATTCCAACTCACATTTCAAAATCCTAGCTCAGAAACTATACATCTCGTTGCTGTATTATGTAGCTTCTCAACCACCTAACTCAGGCCAATATCACCAGAACTAGTTTTGGTACCACCTACAGCTGCTCATGCCCTGTAATAACTTCAACCTGAGCCATCATAAGCTCATCACCATTCACAACTCCAACAGCTCAACAACAGCCAAACTCCATCATTGCAGCCCATCCATTCTATGCACCACCAACAGCTCAAGACCTGCATTGCCATTAGCATCATAACCTTGAGTTCCAGGATTAATCACCAGTCCCATTAGCCTGCCATTCCCTGTATTGCAACTCTCTGCCTCAGCTTCTACAAAACACCACAACCACCATTTGCACTCAGCTGCCAACAAACCACCATTAACTCTGTCAATTAATATTCCACCCAGCTTCAATTCCATCTGAGCAGCACCACCATGTTCACCACAGCAACACTTGTACAGCCCACCTGCAATGGCTTAGTCACAGCAATCTACTACAACTGCTTCACTCCCTTTCTCTGTAAGCCATTACCACCATTTATCAGCATCCGATAGCAGAATCATCATAGAACCCTAGCCCAAGCTCTATCTCTGCATTTCAACCCTCTGAGTATCAACAGCCCAGAGCTCCAGATCAATTCTGTAATTTCTTGCTCAACCCCTTTTTAATTCAAACCCTAACTCTTCTTCAAATCAATCCATACTCAAGTCAAGTGTAACCCATCTTCATACCATCTGTGATGTACAGATTTGTAGGTTGAGAATTCAATCCCAACAACTGCAACTTCGATTCAAACCAACCCTAAATCTGCTACCAATTCTCTGAGTTTCTCAATCTCTCAGTTTCAGGGGTTTTCTTTCTTTTTCTGAACTTCTGATTCTTCAACCAAGTTCGTACTTCGAACCCGCAGCATCATTGTCATTCTCTCCGCTTCATGAATCTGCTAAAACTCCCTTTGTCTTCTCGATTTGTCTCAGGATCAAAACTATTTCCAGATTCAACCCATAAGATCCCCTTTTCACAGCTTCAATCGATCTCACATCCTCAGCATCTACCATATGCAGTCAAGCTCGAACCCCTTTCCATTTTATCACCAATTCTCTGATTCATTCTGCATCTCACAAATTCATGGAAGCAATCGTGTCTTGCTTTTTTTTTCTCTCCTCTCATTTCATTCAGGTGAACAATGATTGAAAGGCATCTGAGAATTGATTTCTCGATTTAGGTTTGAGTGGATATAGGTTATATTCGATGCCAGGTAATCTTAATAAGGGGTAACCAATTACAGCCCCTTAACCTCAGCTGGTCTGCGTTTAGTACGTGCCTGTGAAATGACACTCCTGCCCTTCTTGCTCAATTTGGGTGATTTCCGCTTCTTTTCCTCCGTGCGACTCCAGAGTACCTAATAACTCAAAAACACGCGTAAAGTACATAATTCGCACGAAAAATAGCAAAGAAAGCATAAACTCTAGATAGTAAATACGGTGTATTCTACACCTATCAATCTCATATCTACTACTGGTTCAATTGGTGATTGAATTTGATTTTCTTCACCATTCCTTACGTTCCTTCTTGAGGATTCTCCCATTTCATTTCTCTCTTCTCCGGCAAGTCTCCTACTTCTCCTAACAGTTGTTGGTTGTTCAGATGCATTTCTCCTTCTAGGCATTTCTTAATTTTGGTAAACTGTTGAAAATTATATCAAATTTCTTCTCTACTACTCCAAATTCTTTCAAATCACGATGTCAATCCTTACTCCAACAGCCCTTTCTAGCGCCAATATGTAGTTGCAGGAAATCCTACACTACACCCCTCACAATATTCCACACAACTAAGACATTTTTAAGATGAATAACAATGATTTTATTGATTATTTCCTTGAAGATTCACAAGATAAAATAGAAAAGAGTTAAAGAAATTACAATCACCACCAACTTTCTCTCTCCTAATGACTTGTCTAACACTCTCAAAAGAATCCTCCTCTACAACTGGTTCATTCGACTCTTTATATAGGGTAGTATACAATGGATGACAGCTAAGTTGTCCTTTATTTTCGGGAATGACTTGCGAAATATCGCAAGTGTACAAGTATGCAATCTCGCAATACTCCTAAATTTCGCTAGATCTTCACACCTTTCTCGTGTTTTGGCTGTCGTCATTCATTGCGTCATTTATATTACTCTTCTGCGACGCCTTCGCGATGCTGTCGTTTACTAATCTCGCGAGATATTGATGTTTATCTGCTACTTGCAGGAAATCCTACATTACACCCCTCACAATATTAACTAAGACATTTTTAAGATGAATAACAATGATTTTATTGATTATTTCCTTGAAGATTCACAAGATAAAATAGAAAAGAGTTAAAGAAATTACAATCACCACCAACTTTCTCTCTCCTAATGGCTTGTCTAACACTCTCAAAAGAATCCTCCTCTACAACTGGTTCATTCGACTCTTTATATAGGGTAGTATACAATGGATGACAGATAAGCTGTCCTTTATTTTCGGGAATGACTTGCGAAATATCGCAAGTGTACAAGTATGCAATCTCGCAATACTCCTAAATTTCGCTAGATCTTCACACCTTTCTCGTGTTTTGGCTGTCGTCATTCATTGCGTCATTTATATTACTCTTCTGCGACGCCTTCGCGATGCTGTCGTTTACTAATCTCGCGAGATATTGATGTTGCGATATTCTGATCCTACAGCTTCCCTCCTACAGATCGACCCATCCTCTCTTGTGACCGAATTTACTCTGGAACGTCCATTAGCTTGGTTTAGGCCGGAGTACTACAGATTGATCTCTCGAATTAAAAGCACTCCCTTCTTGCAGTGCATCTGTGTGAGGTTGAACATTTCGCTCGGTTCAAGGAGTCTCCTCCGCACGGTCGTCTCCTCAATTCCGTAAAAACCAGAAAATCGTTTTGCCCCATCTACACTTGGCCCTAGCCATGCTAGCCGCACCTACCAAACCCTTGGCCCCACATGCCAAGCCAAACCGCACCTTTCCTTGGCCCTAGCCATGCTAGCCGCGCCATGTGCTAACGGCATGCCAAACCCTTGGCCCCACCATGCCAAGCCAAACCGCACCTTGCCTTGGCCCTAGCCATGCTAGCCGCACCATGCGCCCTTGGCCCCGCCATGCCAAGCCAAACCATTCACGCCAAACCCTTGGCCAAACATGCCAAGCCAAACCGCACCTTGCCTTGGCCCTAGCCGTGCTAGCCGCGCCATGTGCCAACGACATGCTAAGCCCTTGGCCCCACATGCCAAACACACCTAGCCGCGCCACCATGCTGGCCTTCCCTACGCGGCTACCAAAAACGAAGGCGTGCGACGATCAACGGTCCACCTTCAATCCCAGGAGCAAATCCTAGCCATCCAAGGTTACCAGACGACACATGGTAACCTTTGGCCCGAAAACCTATGTTTGGCCACGACAAACCATGCCATGCCAACGGCATGCCAACCTAGCCGCGCCACCATGCTGGCCTTCCCTACGCGGCTACCAAAAACGAAGGCGTGCGACGATCCACGGTCCCCCTTCAATCTGAGGAGCAAATCCTAGCCATCCAAGGTTACCAGACGACGCATGGTAACCTTTGGCCCGAAAACCTAAGTTTGGCCACGCCAAACCATGCCATGCCAACGGCATGCCAACCTAGCCGCGGCACCATGCTGGCCTTTGATAGACACATTTTTGTGTTTAATTTGTCCTCAGTGTCTCTATTGTTAGTCTCGATTTTTGTACTAATTTTGGTGTTTTTATGTTTGTTTAGGTGTTATTGGAGAATTACACTTATGCGGAAAAAGTTGCTCGAAAAGTGCTTTTTGGACCCCCGGAGGACAATTGCTAAACGGACCCTCACTTTTGCTAATGGGCACCCACGGCTATATATAGCCCATTTATCCATCGCACCCATCTTCACCATTCAAATTTTAGAATTGGCGGGAAAAACAAGTTCTCGCCTGGCAGAACTAGGGTTGCAATTTTGGGCTTGATGCAGTGAGACTAAAGGGCTGGAATTAATTGGGTTTGTTCCTCTTGGCTAAACAGGGCTGGTATAGGCTTTTTTCTCGACTAACTTTGGCTAGATTCTCGCATGGAAGAAAACAGAGTCTCTCGGGTTTTCCGAGTTCTGAGTGTGTGGTCGAGAGATTTTCGTGTGTGTGCTCCGAGTTATACTACTTCTGGATGGTCACTCAACGTGTTGGGAGTCTTATGTCACGAGAAAACAGCTTGAGGAGGTAAAATAGGGAAGAAAATATTCCCGAGAATATTTTTATCAATGCCGTGTAATGGAGAATTGTTTGAAGTTATTGCGTGATATTCTTGTACCTGTTGAGTATAAATTGGAGGATGGGATAGCAGAGAAGGGATACGGAGGGATTGGGGAGAGTTTAGAGCAACCACAGAGCAATAGAAATCAAGTTGGAGAATTCTGCTGCTGCTGCTGCCATTGAAGAACACGAAGAACATTAGACCCAAAAAGACAATGCGTTTATCAACAGTGTTAACGACACAGAGATGAGGGTCGTATAGCTACAGTGACAGTGACGCTATATTTGTATCGTTCTTGGTAACACAGTTTTGCAACAATTATAATAGTTACAAAAACCCGGTTTTAATCATTTTCTCCCATTTTTCATCATTTGTAACCACTTTTGAGCATAAACGAAATCAACTTTTGAGTGTGTTTCCAACATGATGATGAGCTAATTCTCCTACAACCAAGGCAATGAGGAAGCTATTTACGCATGAATAATTGGTAACTATTTTATTTTCTCTAATTTATAATTAATAATTCACCCAATCACTGCTTTTGCAGAGTATTTAATTGTTTGCATAATTTTCTTCATTAGTTGTGATTCAATTAGATAGGTTATGCTTTGTATTAAGATAATCTATGCTTAGGGGATACAATTAATTTTTGAGAATTTGCCTGATTATTTGTGAATTAAGAAACAATGGATTTAAAAGATAATTAGAGTTTTGGGTTATTTACCGTTATTCATTCATGTGTAATAGTGAAATCAGTGTCTTGGTTATTCCTAATATCTTGAAATCAAATTTTGAGTTAAGTTTTCTTTATTTTTAAGTTTTATTAAGTCTAAAATCTATTGCTTTCACAAGTCTCAACGAACCTTTTACTACAACTCAATTGAAAATCAGATCAATTATTGGCGCCACCGACGCGGACTTGTCTTTAGGATAGAATTTTTAGATTCTTTTTTTCTTTTTTTAGGTTTTTATTTGTTTTTGTTCTTCTTTACGTTTTTGGGTTTTTGTCTTTTCCTTACAGAATTTGGAATTTGGAACGAAAGAAAATTTTGCCAAAGCTTTTGGTGAATACTTAAAGACTGGGAGTAAAAGGCAAAGCGAAAGGAGCAAAAGAAGAAGATTTTTTTTATTTGATAAAAAAAAAGAGAGAAAACAAAAAAATAATAAAAAGAGAGACATTTTTACTTTTTTTTTTTAGATATTTTTTTTTTTAGACTTTCCTTTTCTTTTGCACTTTATTTTTGGACTTTGGACTTTAAACTTTGGGACATTATTTTTTTAAAACCCTAAGGAAGGGTTAGTTTAAATATAAACTGCACAGGGAAGGACGACAGTTACGATACTGTCTCGACCCCTCGGGTTCGTACATTGAAATAGGAGTCAGTGGCCCGAGTCGACTTCAATGGTTCATCCCCCGTCTGGAACGGGAGGTAAGTTTGTCGAAACACTCGCGAATCCCCTGTCGCCGAGTTATCGTATTCCTTCGTTTGCATATATGCTGAGGAATTGAAAACGACTGCTTTAATTTCCTAGTAAAGGGCAAGGACTGGCCATATAAGATAAGGGTTCGGATTTCATCACCGTTCTCTTCTTGCCCGCCTTAGGAAAACGATACTTAACGCGAACCTAAGCTTTAAAATTTGGAATAGAACGAGACTGATAGGGTAACGAGCTTAATAGGAAAGTCGTTCGAAAAATATTGGTTACTATTTTAAGCATACTTCGAAGTTCATGATGGTTTCTGTGAGTTGAATGCGTGACTGCGCCGCCTTGTAATGCGGTGAGGCCTTGGGTATCAAAGCTCCACGCAGCTTCCCTCGCCTCTATTCAACTTACTTCAACTCGGATTGATCCAGAGAGGTTTGCTCAGATTGTAACGAGTTCCTTTTCGAAATATTAGAAGCTGGTCTAGAAACAATCTAAGTGGAGCCATCATGCTTTTTGTTTGCTAGAAATCATTAGGTTTGCTGTGGTGGAGTCAGCCTTGTTTTTATTTGCATAGAACTTCCCTTCCTTTTAGGATTTTTCTTTTTCTTTTGTTTTTCTAGTGTATGCCCGAGGTCATTAGAGAACGGGCTTGGAAAAGAAACACTCTAGGTCGTTTGATTAGTAACAAACCTAGTAGTTCTTCTTGTGAAGGCGGGGAAATCGAAGACTCTTCTTTTGAGAGCCCCGTTTTTGGAAACTTCAGTTTTGAGAATCCATCTCTTCGTGAGGAAAGTACACCTAGTACTTCATTGTGCAGTGATGGCAACTTTGAAAGATTACATGTTCCCAACTAGGACCAACCGAGCCGTGCATTAAATTTCCAGCCAATACGGCTAATTTCGAGATAAAACCTAGTATTCTTCGATGATCCCTATATTCTTAGGAAAAGATGATGAGAACCCTTATTTTCATATTAGGGACTTTGAGGAAATTTGTGGGACAGCTTAGAATAAAAGACCTTACCGATGAAGTTTTGAAACTTAAGATGTTCCCCTTTTACTTGAAGGATAAAGCCAAGACTGCTAAACAACCTACCATCCGAATCCATTGAAACATGGCAGAACTTATTGTTGCTTTCTATATGAAATTATACCCTAAGCATAAAACTGCAGTTGTTAGGCGTAAAATTAGTGCTAGTGTGCAACAAGAGGGAGAGTCTCTTTATAGGTTTTTAGAGAGATTCAATGATCTCCTATCCCAGTGTCCTCACCATGGATTTGATAAGATGAAACTTGTAGAGATTATTTATGATGGTTTAGACTATTCGACCAAAGCCATGGTCGAGTCTATGTGCGCTGGTGAGTTTACTAATAAAAGTGCTGAGGATGCCTTTACCTTCTTAGGAGTTTTTGCTGAGAAATCCCAACAGTGGGAGTCTTGTGTTGAACCCCCTAAGAGACTCTTGGTCAATAGAAGTAGCACCAATGTGGTAGATACAAGCTTCGGGTTAGATGCTGATAGACACATTTTTGTGTCTAATTTGTCTCGATTCTATATATTAATAGTGCTCATTTTTGTACTTATTATGGTGTTTTATGTGTGTGTAGGTATTTTTGGCCAATAAACATTTTTGGAAAAATCGGCTCGAAAAGTTGGTAAAAAGCGCCCGGAGGACACTTGCTATTTGGACTCTCACTATGGATAAGGGGTACCCAAATTACTAAGGGGCACCCTTAGGACACCCCTAAGTTAGCTACTAAAGGCACCCCATCAGAGGTTAAGGGGCACTCCATCTCTTTCATTTCAAAAGAATGTTTTGGCGGGAAAAATTGGTTTTCACGGCAGAAATTAGGGTTGAGATTTTGATCGAGTTATATGGAGACTAAAAGGCTGAATTTGATTGGGTTTACTTCTTAGGCCTAAACAGGCCTGGTAAAGTCGTTTGTTTGAATCCAAATTGGCTAGAATTCGAGTTGGAGCAAAACAGAGGTGAAAGAAGTACGGGTCTCTGTTGGCCTGATTTTGGAAGATTCAGGGAGACTAAATCGCATATAATCTTCCCTAAGATACTTACTTACCTAATAAGGAGTTTGGAAAGAATTGGAGGGTCCATAAACGCGTAAATCGATTCGGCAGAGAGATTATTGCCGTGACTTGCACGGAAATGAAAGGAAGAAATTTAATCGGGTTTTGGAGGGTTTGGAGGTGTAAAAAAGGTGTACTCGAGTCCCAGAGAAGGGTATTGAAGTTTAGAAGGAGTTAGGGGAAGTTTAGAACACGACGAGGAGATCAACGGGGAGGAGTTGCGGGAAATCGAGTTCTCGCTGGTGTAGAAGGAAGAACACGAAGAACAAAGGCCACTCGGGATGTCGTTTTGGGGTCTTATAATCAGCGACAAAGCGATAAGCGTTTACAATGATTTCATCGCATGCTTGTTTGCTCAGAATGATACACCGTTACAAACGATCAGGTTATTACTTTTCACTCTTTTTAATCAACTTTTGAACCATAAACATGTATTTTGAGCAAGTGATTAATATTAGAGCTAAACCCCTTCACCGAGACTCGTGTTTCCACTATTTTACAACTTTTATGTGATTCAATATTAATAATTATCATGCAATTCATACATTCAATTGATTCTTAAATATTGCCAATAGTAGATTTTCAAAATACCGGTTGTTAATCTCAAGCATGGAACATCAAGAGCCCTAAGCTAAGCATGCACCATCAAGTGAAAACACAACGAGTTAGCAAAAATCATTATTTCAATTTCGATTCAATGCAAATAATCATAAAAAGAATTGCGTAAATTAATTAAATAAATATTACCACATATTTCTTTGGAAAAATAGCTTCCTCCGTCGCCTCAGCAAAGGGGTTTAGCTCCTCATATTAATCACTTGCTCAAAATACATGTTTATGGTTCAAAAGTTGATTAAAATAGTGAAAAGTAATAACACAAACTGTTTGCAACGGTGTATCGGCGTTACAGAGTAAAAATTACGATGAAACTGCTATGGTAAACCGTTGTAAACGCCATCGCTTTGTCGCTGATTATAAGACCCCAAAACGATCGTATCCGAGTGGCCTTTGTTCTTCGTGTTCTTCCTTCTACACCAGCAGTAACTCGATTTCCCGCAACTCCTCCCGTTGATCTCTGCCGTGTTCTAAACTTCCCCTAACTCCTTCTAAACTTCAATACCCTTCTCTGGGACTCGAGTACACCTTTATACACCTCCAAACCCTCAAAACCCGATTAAATTTCTTCCTTTCCTTTCCGTGCAAGTCACGGCAATAATCTCTCTGCCGAATCGATTTACGCGTTTATGGACCCTCCAATTCTTTCCAAACTCCTTATTAGGTAAGTAAGTATCTTAGGAAGATTATATGCGATTTAGTCTCCCGAATCTTCCAAAATCGTGCCAACAGAGACCGTACTTCTTTCACCTCTCGTTTTGCTCCAACTCGAATTCTAGCCAATTTGGATTCAAACAAACGACTTTACCAGGCCTGTTTAGGCCTAAGAAGTAAACCCAATCAAATTCAGCCTTTTAGTCTCCATATAACTCGATCAAAATCTCAACCCTAATTTCTGCCGTGAAAACCAATTTTTCCCGCCAAAACATTCTTTTGAAATGAAAGAGATGGAGTGCCCCTTAACCTCTGATGGGGTGCCTTTAGTAGCTGACTTAGGGGTGTCCTAAGGGTGTCCCTTAGTAATTTGGGTACCCTTATCCATAGTGAGAGTCCAAATAGCAAGTGTCCTCCTCCGGCGCTTTTTACCAACTTTTCGAGCCGATTTTTCCAAAAATGTTTATTGGCCAAAAATACCTACACACACATAAAACACCATAATAAGTACAAAAATGAGCACTATTAATATATAGAATCGAGACAAATTAGACACAAAAATGTGTCTATCAAATACCCCCAAACCTATTATTTGCTAGTCCTCGAGCAAAAATAAAATAAAATCCTAACTCATTTGTCGCAGCATCGTCGATTGCATTTAGCGTATGCAACAAGCCTTTAAACCCCTAGGTGGCCCTAGTGGCCGAGTTATAGTCTCGGGAGGGTTTACCGTGAGATATACCCACAAAACCTTTATTTCAGACCCTAGCTATCTACACAGAACTTTGGAAGGCACTAAAGAATCTCCTTGGTTGGCATACTTATTGACTATAGGAGGAAATACCCTGATGCGAAATTCCAATTGTTGTACACGAGTTTGCACTCAAGCATACAAAAATTCATATATAAGTCACAGAGCTCTACTCAGATAGTTTCTGGACATCATAACCGGAGTCAACCAATCACATGGATAGATTAAGAAGATGGATATAGAGAAAACGTAGATGGTTTTGATGTTGACTAAGGTGAACAAAGTGTTTCTCATATCTCGTCTCAAGGCCACCGCCAAAATGAACCTATCCTAATGGACTAAGATATCGGTTCGAACTAATATCAACACACCGGCATATACAAGGGAACCGGTGGGTCGATAATCCTAACTCTAGGTCAACACAACCGGCATATACAAGGGTTCCAGAGGTCGACTTTATTGAATTTATTCCGGTTGGTCTGATGGTCTGGTCTCATTTTTTTTTAATTTTTTTCAACTTTTTATTTTATTTTTTTCCCGGTATCTCAATCACTCTATTTCACCCTAGCAGTGGTAACAACTTGAATCGTGAGCCCCACCTAATCACTTAGACAAACATATTTTAAAGAAAACAAAATAAAAATAGAAGTGAAAAGGATTCAACGAGATATGGCGAAACTATCATGTTTTTTTCTTTAATTCTAACACCGAGCTCGTGCTTTTATGAATAGACTCTTTAGATGTTTATATCTAATCAGATTGGTTCCTCAACTCCTACAACCAAAATGCTTCCATCCACTTAGATTGGTTAGTGCCATCCTTAATAAGGATAAATTTCTAGGCTCTGGAGTTTATTTATTGTAACAAAAAGGTAACAAAAGTTTCTACCCCACCCCCAAACTTAAATCTAACATTGTCCTCAATGTTTCTAATTAAAGAACAAGTACCAAAAATATAAGTAACATGAGGAAATAGTAAAGAGAGAAGTCGGAAAGATAGTACTGGGTGAAGTATAACCAAAAACCTACAAAAATAATATACAACATACAAACCGCCTCGATGGTCAATCAAGGTAAACAGGTCCTCCGAGAGGGACCTCTCAACATCACCTGTAGGAAAAGACTCTAAAAGGGCTTCAATCGCCGACCGTTAACCTTTGAAGAACTACTACCATCTGGTGTCTCAATCTCAATAGCGCCATGAGGAAAACAAGAACGGACCACAAAAGGACCGGTCCACCGAGAGCGCAACTTCTCGGGAAATAGATGCAAACGAGTGTCATACGTAAGAACTTTTTGACCTGGAGAAAATGACTTTCGTAAAATATTCTTATCATGCACAAGTTTCATTTTGTTCTTATACTCCTTAGCACTATCGTATGCATCTCTACGAATCTCGTCCAACTCATTGAGCCGGAGCTTTTCGTGAGCTCCCGCATTGTTAAGTGAAAAGTTTAAGTTCTTAATAGCCCAATAGGCTCTATGCTCTAACTCGACAGAAGGTGACATGCCTTGCCAAACACTAAACGATAAGGTGACATTCCAATGGGTGTCTTAAACGCAGTACGATAAGCCCATAAGGCATCGGTAAGCCTCGACGACAGTCATTCCTATTGGGATTAACGTTTTCTCTAAAATACGCTTAATTTCCCTATTGGAGACTCCTACGACCACTAGTCTGTGGGTTATATGGGGTAGCTACTTTGTGGGTAATACCATATTGTTTCATTAAAAGTGCAAACGGTCGATTACAAAAGTGTGAACCTCCATCACTAATTATAGCTCGCGGCGTACCAAAACGTGTAAGTATGTTCTCTTTCAAAAACTGGACTACGACCCTATGGTCATTTGTTTTACACGGAACCGCCTCAACCCACTTAGATACATAGTCTACAGTGACAATTATATAAAGATAACCAAAAGAATTAGGAAATGGACCCATAAAATCAATGCCCCACACATCAAAGACCTCAATCACTAAAATAGGATTCAAAGGCATCATATTTCTACGGGAAATGGTTCCTAACCTCTTGCAACGCTCACAAGAAACACAATGACTATGGGAGTCTTTAAACAACGAAGGCCAGTAAAAACCACACTGCAATATCTTAGCAGCAGTCTTCTTAGCACTAAAATGACCCCCACATGCATGTTCATGACAAAAGGAGATAATACTGGACTGGTCACTCTCAGGTATACATCTCCTAATAATCTGGTCTGGGCAATACTTAAATAAAAAAGGATCGTCCCAAAAGAAGTGCTTAACCTCGGCTAAAAACCTAGAACGATCTTGTTTACCCCAATGTTGGGGCATTCGACCAGTAACAAGATAATTCACTATATTCGCATACCAAGGTGATTGGGAAACAGAGAACAATTGTTCATCAGGAAAGCTATCCCTTATAGGCGTGGAATCATTAGGGGAACTAACAACTAGCCTAGACAAGTGGTCTGCTACTACATTTTCGGCACCCTTTTTGTCTCTAATGTCTGGACAGAATTCTTGTAACAAAAGGATCCACCTAATCAATCTAGGTTTGGTATCCTTCTTAGACAAAAGTTATTTCAAAGCAGCATGATCAGTATAGATTACGATCTTAGAACCTAATAGGTAAGATCTGAACTTATCCAAGGCAAACACGATGGCTAACAGTTCCTTCTCGGTAGTCATATAGTTCATTTGTGCATCATTCAGAGTTTTGCTAGCATAATAAATCACATGAAGTAATTTGTTTTCTCGTTGACCTAGCACAACACCTATAGCATAATCAAGCATCACACATAATTTCAAAGGGTAGGTTCCAATTAGGTACCGGACTATCAGGGCGATAGTGAGTAAATTCTTAAGCTTCTCAAAAGCCTTTAAACAAGCATCATCAAAGACAAACTTAACATCTTTTGCAAGTAAATTGCAAAGAGGTCTAGAAATCAAGCTAAAATCCTTAATGAATCGACGGTAAAAACCTGCATGCCCTAGGAATGACCTAATATCTTTTACGGTTTTTGGTACCTGTAAAGTCTTAATAAGGTTAACTTTGGCTTTATCTACCTCTATACCCTTTGAAGAAACGATGTGCCCTAACACAATTCCTGATTTAACCATAAAATGGCATTTTTCCCAATTAAGCACTAAATTCTTTTCCTTACACCTAGTCAACACTATTGTCAAATGATGCAAGCACTCATCAAAAGATGAACCAAACACTGAAAAGTCATCCATAAAGACCTCTAGAAACCGTTCTACCATATCAGAAAATATGCTCATCATACAAACATAGCCCGAAAGGCATGCGTCTATACGCAAAGGTACCAAAGGGACAGGTAAAAGTGGTTTTCTCTTGGTCTTCTGGGGCAATAACGATCTGATTATAACCGGAGTAGCCATATAAGAAGCAATAATGACTATGTCCAGCTAATCTCTCTAGCATTTGGTCGATAAAAGGAAGGAGAAAGTGATCCTTCCCTGTGACCTTGTTCAATTTCCTATAGTCGATATAGACATGCCATCCCGTGGTCACTCGGGTTGGGATTAACTCATTATTATCATTCTGGACTACAGTGATACCGATTTCTTGGGGACAACCCGAACGGGCTGACCCACTTCTTGTCCGAAATTGGGTAGATAATACCCGCATCTAACAACTTAAGCACCTCTTTTCGAACTACCTCTTTCATGTTAGGTTCAATCGACGTTGCATCTCCCTAGAAGGTTTGGAGTCTTCTTTTAAATGAATCGATGCATACACACGGTAGGACTTATACCCTTAATGTCTGCTATAGTCCACCCTAAAGCTTCCTTATTGTCTTGAAGTACTTTTACTAGCCTACTTTCCCGATCACTATCCAAACCTAAGCTATAATCACGGGTAAAGTCTCGAGATGGGCCTAAAAACACATACTTTAGAGTGTCGAGTAGTGGTTTTAGGTCCAACTTAGAGGCTCTTCTAAAGAAGGAATTAAGGTATTCGTAAACTGGTAATGGTTCGAACCTAGCTTTCCATCTATCAAAGTGTCTAACACAAGGGTAGAATCTAATAGAGCATTCACTTGTGCAATAGTGCTATCATCATCAAAATCTAAACCAAAATGGGATAGACAACTTTCTAATGGGTCTTCAGACAAAATGTTTGGTAACGACGCCTGAACTAAGGCTTCTATCATGTTCACTTCTTCAACACATGTGTCATCTAGCTCATAAGGTAGCTTATCGACATTAAAAATGTTCATCTCCATAGTCATATTACCAAAAGATAAATTCATCACACCATTTCGATAAGTTAATGATCGCATTAGACGTAGCTAAAAATGGGCGACCTAATATCACATGTATCTGGTTCTCTGGGTCGGGGACAGGTTGGGTATCTAGGACTACGAAATCCACTGGATAAATAAACTTGTCGACCTCAATGAGAACATCCTCGATAACACCTTGAGGAATTTTAACAGACCTATCAGCTATTTGCAATGTCATCTGAGTAGGTTTCATTTCACCAAGTTCTAGCCGTAAGTACACATGGTACACGGCAGAAGTTCACACCGGCTCCTAAGTCAAGTAATGCTTTTTCTACCCGGTGTTTACCTATTGTACAAGCAATGGTAGGGAACACAGGTCTTTGTACTTTGGAGTTGTGGTGTTCGAATGATTGAACTTACATGACTAGCTAAAAAGGCTTTCTTATGGACGCTAAGTTTTCGCTTTCGCGTACACATATCCTTAAGGAACTTGGCATAAGCAGGAATTTGCCTAATTGCATCTAATAAAGGAAGGTTTATGGTAACTTGCTTAAAAACCTCCAATATGTCATTAAAGTTTGATTCCTTTTTGTTGGTACTAATAGTTGGGGGAACGGGGCTGTAGGCACAGAATCAGACCTCTCAGGAACCGAATTGGCATCATCAGAAATTTTATCAGTCCCTTCAGCTAGTGGTGGTCCTGAGGGGTGAGATCCTGAGGGGTGAACTACAGTATGTTCACTATCGGGCATGTTTACCTGATTGTCTACTACTCTACCACTCCTAAGGGTTCTAATAGCATTCAACTGATTCGATGATTTTGCACCTACTTCATGAACTCCTCTAGGGTTGGGTAGTGTTTGACTAGGAAACTTACCTCTTTATCTCAAAGACTCATTTATCAGACCAACCTGGGTTTTTAGCTCGGAAATAGCCTGACTATTTTCTTGTCCTATCTTGTTACTAGCTTGTAGACTTTGTTCTACTGATAGCTGAAATTTTGCAGTTTGCTGAGTTAACAAGTTGAGAGACTCCTCTAAGCTTAGGATTTTCTTATCTGACTGATTCAAACCGAATCGGTCCTGAAGGATTCTTAGTATAGCCAAAACCTGGGGGAGCATTAGAATTACTAAACTGACATTGGTTTTGGCCCTTAGACCACGAAAGATTCGGATGGTTTCTCCAACCAGGATTATAGGTTTCTGAATATGGGTCAAACTTCTGACGGTTATCAAATCTAGTGTTATTATAGAGAGCATTGGCTTGCTCTTCATTATTCTGGCCTTCCCAAAAAGGCTCCAATCTACCACTAGTCTGACCCACTTCTAAAGCTTCTAACCTTTTTGCTATTGCAGCAATTTTGGCATCTGATTCAAAGCCTCCTTCTACCCTATTAACGTTTCCTCTGCCTAGAAGAATTATTTTCTGGGGTTCCCTATTATTTTCCCATTGTTGGGTTTTTTCGGTGATTTCATGCAAATATGTCATCGCCTCATCAACTGTTTGGTTTTCAAACCCACCGGTACACATAGATTCTACTGTGGTTGTAGTGGAATAATCTAAACCCTCATAAAGGATCCGCTCCAGATTTGACTCCAAAGGTACCCAAGAAAATTTCTTTAAGTCTCGCGCGTGATCTTAACTAACCTAACCTTTTCTATACCATGATGAGGACATTGGGCTAATAAATCATTGAACCTTTCCAAATACCTATACAAAGATTCTCCCTCTTGTTGAGAAAACGTGCGATTTGCATCCTAATAGACGATGTTTTGTGCCTAGGAAAAACTTGTTCAAAAAGGCGGATGTAAGTTGTTCATATGGACGAGCCAAACTATATAGCCACGATTTGGCTTTATCTTTCAAGGAAAAGGGAATAACACGAGTTTCAAAGCATCATCATCAAGGTTTCTAATCTTTAGGGGTACTACTAATTTCCTCAAAGTCCCTAACATGGAAATAGGGGTTTTCATTTTCTTTCCCTAAGAAGATTGGGAGAAGCTGTAAGGTCCCAAGTTTAAGTTCATAAGTTACTTCCGTTTTCTAACTCCGATACACGAGGGACGAGTAGCCCTAGTTGGGTTCAACAAGGCTTTCAAAGTTGCCATTTCTGGCACTATCGGAATATTAGGGATTGTCTCCCCAAACGAACGTTCAAAAACGAACTCTTCAAAAATCGGACTTTCTAAATTGAGGTAACCGAGACGCTTAGAACTACTAGGTTTCTCGTTAACAAATCTACCTAGGGCGTCTCTTTTACGTTCAGGCATACAAAAGAATTCAGCAAAAACCTGTGCACATACAAATGTTGGGCTCACTAATTTAGGTAAGCTTGGGTTACCACAGCAAAATATACCTAAAGGTACGAGGTCGTGGTTTGTGGACTTTCATTTGGTAACTCCCAAAAGGCCCAAGGCACGGGTTGACTTACTAATCCACGAGTTTTCATAAACTCGGTGATTGGTAGGTGGGAAAAGTGATTGCCTACGGGTAAACCGCAAGTGCATAGTGCCTATTGGAGGCAGGGCAAGTACAGGTCGATCCACAGAGATTTGGGGTTGTGTAAGTTGATCTCAAGGCTTCACTAAACTGATTTCTAAGGGGTTAATACAAATGTGGGTTGGTTTTGGTGTCGATACGACGAGGAGTTGTTGTGACTGTAAACTAAGGCAGCAAATGAATAAGATGAATTGTAAACAATTGGTGAGGGTACTAGGGTGGTTGAATCCACCCTCTAATCCTATGCTAAGGCAATGCAAATTCTCCCTTTGTTCTTATGCCTTCCCTTAAAGGCCTTAGATGGATATTTGATTAACTAACTCCCCTCACTTACCCCTAGTATCAATGGTCTTCTTACAATACCATTGATCACAGGTGAGTTTAGTTCAATAGCTAACTATAATCCTAAACATTACACAAATCAAGAACAAAATGAGAATTCAATTAACTTCACATTAAATCAAAGGGTTTCATCTACACCCTAGTTAAATAACTTAGAACATCATGCAAACACTAAAACAGAATTGAAATTGAATTAATAATGCAAAACCCTAAAAATTGACTCTGTCTCTCACATGAAGAACAATTCAATTTATACCTCCCCATCTTCTCTAACACTCGAAACTTATAATAAATGCGAACCCAATCTTGTTCCCTCTTCAAATTCGGCTCTGGTAGCCATTAATGAGTTGTTGGAGAAACCCTAGCTCCAACTATATCTCACCTAGCTTCTAGGGTTGGGAGAAGCTATGTAAGAGGTAGCTTGAGCTAGAGTGGCGGAGAAGGTGGTCATGGTGGCTGCTGTTATTCTTTGTGGTTGTCGGGAGAAGGAGATGGTGATGGTGGTTCTGCAACTGTCGGGGGAAGAAGATGAGGTATGGGGGTTTCTCTGGTTTTGTCGGGGGAAGGAAAATGGAAATGAAGATGGGGCGTGTTTGGTCGATGGGTGAAGGTGTAGGTGGCTTCGGTGTGAAGCGGGAGCAGCGAGAGTCGATGCGCGGGCCGATGCGAGCGTTGGATGCGGAAGGGTCAGATCTCACGGCTCAGATGCGACAGGCTTGGATCTGGGTTATGGGCCGGGTCTTGGATTGCTCAAGCCCATGTCTTGTAAATGGGTTGCTACTTGTTGGGTTGCAACTGATGCGCACGCGGCCGTGGCTTCTCGCTCCATAGACGCTCGTCTCCAATTTTCTGCTCCTTTGGCTCCTTAATTTCTCCGAGCTTTATTTACTACCTAAAAACACAAAATTAATTAGTACAAGTATTTATTCTTGAAAACATAGAAAATACAGAATTTGGGATAATATCTGATTTCTGAGCACAAAAGATGAGTTAAATGCCAATAAAAAGATGTAGAAATATGCAATATTTGGCACTCATCAGTGATCTGACGAGGGGTGCAATTGGTGTGTGCAACTGTGTTTTTTTTTTTTTTTTTATAATAAATAAAATAAAACAAGCAACCAAATAAAAGAAAATAAAGAAACTAATAAATAAAAGTCCAAAAATAATATCTTCGGTTTCTCCTTTTTTTTTTGGCAAGTTCAACTTTCCACTTATAGCTTTGAGTCAATCCTGCACAACAAAAACAAAAATACCAAAGGTGTGGGTGCTCAGCTTGTTGCTAGACTCCCACCCATCCCTGTGTAAATATTTCTTTTGGTTAATAAAAGCCCTTTGCGGCACCTTTCATAATAATAATAATAATAATAATAATAATAATAAAAATACAAAACCTAAAACATAAACCTAAATACAAGTCCGCGTTGGCGGCGCCAAAAATTGATGAACCCCCTAAGAGACTCTTGGTCAATAGAAGTAGCACCAATGTGGTAGATACAAGCTTCGGGTCAGATGCTAAGTTTGCTGCTTTGTCTAGAAGGTTAGAAGCTTTGGAAATGGGTCAGTCTAAACATAGGTCCCTTGTTGAACCTAATAGAACCTCTCAAGTCTATAGTTGTGGAATAGAGCCCGATAACTCATTTTGGGAAGGTCAGGTTAGTGAAGAGCAATCCCATGCTGTCTATAACAACTCTAGGTTTGAAAACCGTCAGAAGTTTGACCCATACTCAGAGACCTATAATCCTGGTTGGAGAAACCATCCTAATTTTTCTTGGTCTAAGGGCAGAATCAAGGTCGATCTAGTAATTCTCGACCTCCCACGAGGTTTTGGTTATGCTAAGAACTCTTGAGTCAACCCTGGGTTCCAGAACCATTCGGATAAAAAGATCACAAGTTTAGAGGATACTCTCGCCTCGTTTATTAAAAGCTCTGAAAAGATCAACCAAATGCGCAAGGGATAGATGAAAGTAAGAGTATAGGTTATGCTAACTCTCGGGATATTTTCGAGTTGAAAACAAAGGTTAGTCAGATAAATGAGTCTTTGAGGGAAAAAGGTAAGTTTCCTAGTCAAACTCAACCCAATCCTAGAGGAGTTCATGAAGTAGGTGGAAGACCATCAGAACATGTGAATGCTATTAAAACCCTTAGGAGTGGTAGAGTGGTAGACAACGAGGTAACCATGCCTGATAGTGAACATGCTGTAGTTCACCCTTCTGAGCTAGAAAATGATGAGGAGACTGACAAAGTCTCTAAAGAGACCAATGAGGGTCATATTGAGCCAGGATTTGTTCCTAGAGTCTCATTCCCACAGCTGCTAGTTCCAACTTTAACGATATATTGGAGGTTTTTAAGCAGGTAACTATCAACCTACCATTGTTGGATGCGATTAAGCAGATTCCCGCTTATGCCAAGTTTCTTAAGGACTTGTGTACACGAAAGCGTAAGCTTAGTGTTCAAAAGAAAGCCTTCCTAGCTAGTCACGTGCGTTCCATTATTCAGAATACCACTACTCCTAAGTATAAAGACCAGTGGTCCCCTACTATTTCTTGCACAATAGGTAAATACCGTGTTGAGAAAGCTTTGCTTGACTTAGGAGCCAGTGTGAACTTACTCCCATACCATGTGTACCTTAAGCCAGGACTTGGTGAGATGAAACCTACCCAGATGACTCTTTAGTTAGCTGATAGGTCCGTTAAAATTCCTCGGGGTGTGATCGAGGATGTTCTCATAGAGGTCGACAAGTTTATTTATCCAGTGGATTTTGTTATCCTAGATACCCAATCTATCCCTGACCCAGAGAACCAGATACCGGTAATTTTAGGTCGCCCGTTTTTAGCTACATCCAATGCGATCATTAACTGTCGAACTGGTATTATGAATTTGTCTTTTGGTAATATGACTATTGAGCTGAACATCTTTCATATTAGTAAGCTACCCTCTGAACTAGATGACTCGAGCATAGAAGAGGTGAACATGATAGGAACATTATTCGAGGAGTCATTACCAAACACTTTGTTAGAAGATCCATTAGAGAAATGCCTAGCTCACTTTCGGATTGATTTTGATGATGATGATGATGATGATGATGTGATTAATGAGGTGAATGCTTTGTTACATTCAACCCCTTTGTTAGACACTAGTAATGGATGGAAACCTAAGTTCGAACCACTACCAGTTTTTAAGTCTACCCTAATTCCTTCGTTAGAAGAGCCTCCTAAGTTGGACATAAAACCATTGCCAGATACCCTGAAGTATGTGTTTTTAGGCCCGTCTGAAACTTTACCTGTGATTGTTGCTTCCGACTTGGATAGTGATCAGGAAAGTAGGCTAGTGACCGTCCTTCAAAACAACAAGGAAGCTTTAGGGTGGACCATAGCAGACATTAAGGGTATAAGTTCTACTGTTTGTATGCATCAGATATATTTAGAGGAAGATACCAAACCTTCTAGGGAGATGCAACGAAGACTAAACCCTAATATGAAAGAAGTACTTCGAACCGAGGTTCTTAAGCTGTTGGATGCAGGCATTATCTACCCCATTTCAGACAGTAAGTGGGTCAGCCCCGTTCAGGTTGTTCCCAAGAAATCCGGTATTACTGTAGTCCAGAATGATAATAATGAGTTAATCCCAACCCCGAGTGAACACGGGTTGGCATGTTTGTATTGACTATAGGAAATTTAACAAGGTCACTAGGAAGGACCACTTTCCCTTCCCTTCATCGACTTAAACTAGAGAGATTAGTGGACATAGTCATTACTCGCTTTTTAGATGGCTACTCTGGCTATAATCAGATCGTTATTTCCCCAGAAGACCAGGAGAAAACCACTTTTACATGTCCCTTTGGTACCTTTGCGTATAGACGCACGCCTTTCGGGCTACGTAACGCCCCTGCGACTTTTCAGCGTTGCATGATGAGCATCTTTTCAGATATGGTAGAACGGTTCTTAGAGGTCTTTATGGATGATTTTTCAGTGTTTGGTTCATCTTTCGATGAGTGCTTGCATCATTTGTCATTAGTGTTGACTAGATGTAAGGAAAAGAATCTAGTGCTTAATTGGGAGAAATGTCATTTCATGGTTCGATCAGGAATTATTTTAGGGCATATCGTATCTTCTAAGGGTATAGAGGTAGATAAAGCCAAAGTTGACCTTATTAAGACTTTACAGGTCCCAAAAAACCGTAAAAGATATTAGGTCATTCTTAGGGCATGCAGGTTTTTATCGTCGATTCATTAAGGATTTTAGCTTGATTTATAGACCTCTTTGCAATTTGCTTGCAAAAGATGTTAAGTTTGTCTTTGATGATGCTTGTTTAGAGGCTTTTGAGAAGCTTAAGACTTTACTTACTACCGCCCCCATAGTCCAGGAACCTAACTGGAACCTACCCTTTGAGATCATGTGCGATGCTTCAGATTATGCTATTGGTGTTGTGCTAGGTCAGCGAGAAAACAGATTACTTCATGTGATTTACTATGCTAGCAAAACTCTTAATGATGCCCAGTTGAACTATACCACTATAGAGAATGAACTGTTGGCCATTGTGTTTGCCTTAGACAAGTTTAGACCCTATCTCTTAGGTTCTAAGATCATAATCTATACTGATCATGCTGCTCTGAAATACCTTTTGTCTAAGAAGGATACCAAACCTAGATTGATTAGATGGATCCTTTTATTACAAGAATTTTGTCCAGACATTAGAGACAAAAAGGGTGCAGAAAATGTACTAGCAGACCACTTGTCTAGGCTGGTTTTTAGTTCCCCTAATGATTCCCTTCATATAAGGGATAGCTTTCCTGATGAACAATTGTTCTCTGTTTCCCAATCACCTTGGTATGCAAATATAGTGAATTATCTTATTACTGGTCGAATGCCCCAACATTGGGGTAAACAAGATCGTTCTAGGTTTTTAGCCGAGGTTAAGCACTTCTTTTGGGATGATCCTTATTTATTTAAGTATTTTCCATACCAGATTATTAGGAGATGTATACCCGAGAGTGACCAGTCCACTATTATTTCCTTTTGTCATGATCATGCTTGTGGGGGTCACTTTAGTGCTAAGAAGACTGCTGCTAAGATATTGCAGTGTGGATTCTATTGGCCTTCATTGTTTAAAGACTCCCATAGTTATTGTGTTACTTGTGAACGTTACCAGAAATTAGGAACCATTTCCCGTAGGAATATGATGCCCTTGAACCCGATTTTAATTGTTGAGGTCTTTGATGTGTGGGGTATTGACTTTATGGGTCCATTCCCTAATTCTTTTGGTAACTTATACATCCTTGTCGCTGTAGACTATGTCTCTAAGTGGATTGAGGCGGTTGCGTGTAAAACCAATGACCATAGGGCTGTGATTGAGTTCTTGAAAAATAATATACTTACACGTTTTGGTACACCGCGAGCTATAATTAGTGATGGAGGGTCGCACTTTTGTAATGGACCTTTTAAGCTTTTGATGAAGAAATATGGTATTACACATAAGGTAGCCAACCCATATCATCCACAGACTAGTGGTCAGGTAGAGGTTTCCAATAGGGAGATAAAACGTATATTAGAGAAAACAGTTAATCCTAATCGGAAAGACTGGTCGTCTAGGCTTACTGATGCCTTATGGGCTTATCGTACTGCGTTTAAGACCCCCATTGGAACGCCTTATCGGCTTGTGTATGGCAAGGCATGTCATTTACCTGTTGAGTTAGAACATAGAGCTTATTGGGGCACATTAGCGGCTAATTTTTCACTTGACAAGGCAGGAGCCCAGAGGAAACTCCAGCTCAATGAGTTGGAAGAGATTCGTATAGATGCTTACGATAGTGCTAAGGAGTATAAGAACAAAATGAAACTTGTGCATGATAGAAATATTTTAAGGAAGTCATTTTCTCCAGGTCAAAAAGTTCTTCTATATGATACCCGCTTGCATATTTTCCCTGGGAAGTTACGTTCTCGGTGGACGGGTCCTTTTATTGTTCGCACTGTATTTCCTCATGGAGCTGTTGAGATCGAGACACTGGACGGTAGTAGTTCTTCGAAGGTTAATGGTCAGAGATTGAAACCCTTTTTAGAGCCCTTCCCTACAGGTGATGTTGAGGAGGTCCCTCTGGAGGACCCTGTTTACCTTTGATTGACCATCGAGGCGATTGTATGTTGTATATTAGTTTTTGATTTCTCTCTTCACCCAGGTACTATCTTCCCGACTTCTCTCTTTACTGATTCCTCATGTTACTTTACTTTTTGGTATTGCTCTTTCATTAGAAACATTGAGGACAGTGTTAGATTTAAGTTTGGGGGTGGGGAAGAAACTTTTTGTTAGCTTTTAGTTGCAATAAATAAACTCCAGAGCTTAGAAATTTATGTTTATTAAGGTCGGCACTAACCAATCTAAGTGGATGGAAACATTTTGGTTGTAGGAGTTGAGGAACCAATCGATTAGATGGAAACATCTAGAAGAGTCTATTCATAAAAGCACGAGCTCAGGTGTTAGAAAAGTAAACATGGTAGTTTCGCCATATCCTCGTGATGTAAACATCGAAAGAATCCTGATCACTTCTTTTTCTTTTTCTTTTTACCATTGCTAGGGTGAAATAGAGTGACTAAGATTAAAAAAAAAAAAAAAAAAAAAAAAAAAAAAAAAAAAAAAAAATCCAGACCATTAGACCAATCGGAATAAATACAATAAAGTAGACCACTGGTACCCTTGTATATGCCGGTGAGTTGACCTAGAGTTAGGTTTATCGACCACTTTGGTTCCCTTGTATATGCCGGTGTGTTGATATTAGTCCGACCAGTATCTCAAGTCCATTAGGATAGGTTCACCTTAGTCAACATCATCCACGTTTTTTCTACATCCATCTTCTTAATCTATCCATGTGATTGGTTGACTCGGTTTATGATGTCCAAACTATATGAGTAGAGCTCTGTCACTTTATATGAATTTTAGTATGCTTGAGTGCAAACTCGTGTACAACAATTGGAATTTCGCATCAGGGTACTTCCTCCTATAGTCAATAAGTATGCCAACCAAGGAGATTCTTTAGTGCCTTCCAAGGTTCTGCGTAGATTGCTAGGGTCTGGAGTAAAGGTTTTGTGGGTACACCTATGGTAAACCCTCCGGAGACAACACTCCGCCACTAGGGCCACCTAGCGGTTTAACGCTTGCTCGCACGTGCTAAGTGTAGTCATTTTATTTTCTAGATTAGATTTGCTCGGGACTAGCAAATAATAAGTTAGGGGGTATTTGATAGACACATTTTTGTGTCTGATTTGTCCTCAGTGTCTCTATTGTTAGTCTCGATTTTTGTACTAATTTTGGTATTTTTATGTTTGTTTAGGTGTTATTGGAGAATTACACTTATGCGGAAAAAGTTGCTCGAAAAGTGCTTTTTGGACCCCCGGAGGACAATTGATATACGGACCCTCACTTTTGCTAAGGGGCACCCACGGCTATATATAGCCCATTTGTCTATCGCACCCATCTTCACCATTCAAATTTTAGAATTGGCGGGAAAAACAAGTTCTCGCCTGGCAGAACTAGGGTTGCGATTTTGGGCTTGACGCAGTGAGACTAAAGGGCTGGAATTAATTGGGTTTGTTCCTCTTGGCTAAACAGGGATGATATAGGCTTTTTTCTCGACTAACTTTGGCTAGATTCTCGCATGGAAGAAAACAGAGTCTCTCGGGTTTTCCGAGTTCTGAGTGTGTGGTCGAGAGATTTTCGTGTGTGTGCTCCGAGTTATACTACTTCTGGATGGTCACTCAACGTGTTGGGAGTCTTATGTCATGAGAAAACAGCTTGAGGAGGTAAAATAGGGAAGAAAATATTCCCGAGAATATTTTTATCAATGCCGTGTAATGGAGAATTGTTTGAAGTTATTGCGTGATATTCTTGTACCTGTTGAGTATAAATTGGAGGATGGGATAGCAGAGAAGGGATACGGAGAGATTGGGGAGAGTTTAGAGCAACCACAGAGCAATAGAAATCAAGTTGGAGAATTCTGCTGCTTCTGCTGCCATTGAAGAACACGAAGAATATTAGACCCAAAAAGACAGTCGTTTATCAACAGTGTTAACGACACAAAGACGAGGGTCGTATAGCTACAGTGACAGTGACGCTATATTTGTATCGTTCTTGGTAACACAGTTTTGCAACAATTATAATAGTTACAAAAACCCGGTTTTAATCATTTTCTCCCATTTTTCATCATTTGTAACCACTTTCGAGCATAAATGAAATCAACTTTTGAGTGTGTTTCCAACATGATGATGAGCAAATTCTCCCACAACCAAGGCAATGAGGAAGCTATTTACGCATGAATAATTGGTAGCTATTTTATTTTCTCTAATTTATAATTAATAATTCACTCAATCACTGCTTTTGCAGAGTATTTAATTGTTTGCATAATTTTCTTTATTAGTTGTGATTCAATTAGATAGGTTATGCTTTGTATTAAGATAATCTATGCTTAGGGGATACAATTAATTTTTGAGAATTTGCCTGATTATTTGTGAATTAAGAAACAAGGGATTTAAAAGATAATTAGAGTTTTGGGTTATTTACCGTTATTTATTCATGTGTAATAGTGGAATCAATGTCTTGGTTATTCCTAATATCTTGAAATCAAATTTTGAGTTAAGTTTTCTTTATTTTTAAGTTTTATTAAGTCTAAAATCTATTTCTTTCACAAGTCTCAACGAACCTTTTACTACAACTCAATTGAAAATCAGATCAGCCTTCCCTACGCGGCTACCAAAAACGAAGGCGTGCTACGATCAACGGTCCCCCTTCAATCCCAGGAGCAAATCCTAGCAATCCAAGGTTACTAGACGACGCATGGTAACCTTTGGCCCGAAAACCTAAGTTTGGACACGCCAAACCATGCCATGCCAATGGCATGCCAACCTAGCCACGCCACCATGCTGGCCTTCCCTACGCGGCTACCAAAAACGAAGGCGTGCGACGATCCACGGTCCCCCTTCAATCCCAGGAGCAAATCCTAGCCATCCAAGGTTACCAGACGACGCATGGTAACCTTTGGCCCGAAAACCTAAGTTTGGCCATGCTAAACCATGCCATGCCAACAACATGCCAACCTAGCCGCGCCACCATGCTGGCCTTCCCTACGCGGCTACCAAAACGAAAGCGTGCAACGATCACGGCTATCTTTCCTCTTGAGATGCAAAATCTCGACCGTCGAAGGTCACCAAGATAGCAAGTCTCCCCAGTGCAACTCGCCAAGAAACAACAACATGCTACATGTTTTCCACAAAAACATTCGAGACATCAACACATATCACAAACTGGGGGATCCTATTTGGGTATTGGTTTGGCGGTTTACAACGCGCGACGTACACTACGCCCGTCATAAGGAAGTGTCATAAGGATGAGGCAGTTAGTAAATACAGGGAGTTAATGGTGAAACGTTCTTTTTATGGAACATCAATTCCATGCGTTAACGGTTTTATGGAACATCAATTCCATGCGTTAACGTTACCACCTCCTCCCATTTATTCACCCATTTTTCCATTCCTTAATGAGACCGGAGTACGTTTCACTTCGACTTGTATACATAGGTCTTACCTATTTCCACCGAACAACAAGTTCATTCGGGAATATACAACACTCAGAAAATACTTGCTAGCTTACCATTTGTTAGCCTTCCCACTTTTCTGATACAAGTCACAGTAACACAACTACTCTTCCAGAATCAACTATTCTGGTCTCATCACTTTTCTTGCTTCCCTACCCAAAACCAACCCATTCTCCTCCACTTTGTGACCGGAGCAAGTCTGGAACGGCCATTTCTTGGTTTAGGCCGGACTTGAATAGATTGATCTCTCGAATCTAAAGTACTCCCTTGCAGTACATTGTTTAGGGTTTAAATCCGTTTCTCACCCACACACCGAAATTACTGAAATCAGCAGAAACCATTTTCACCCACAAACAGTAAGTAGGTCGAATATAATTACCTTCCTCATCTATGGGGGGTGATATCATCGGACCTACATAAAAAAAAAACGCCTCTTTCTCACCACTAACAACTCTTTGTGGGGTGATTTGCGATGGTTCGACCAACAGTGCTTTTCCTTTGACATCATTACATTGGCTTCTCGCTAATTGCTTAATACCAATTCCTTTAACTCTTATTTGGACTCCATTACCATCATTTGTTGTTGAGCCTTCTTGGGATGGAACAACCGTATCTTTGATTTGAACTCCACAAGCAACTTTTGTTGTTGAGCCTTCTTGGGATGGAACAACCGTCTTCTTGGGCCCTTTAACCTTCACTTCACTATCTCGACTTGGTCCGCCTTTTTCCATTTCATTTAATTTACGTTTTTTTGTAGCCTTACCTTTTCCTTTAATGACCTCCTCCTCATACAAGGCGTTCAAGCACTCAAAACCCGAAAGATATCTTTGGATTGAAGCCGGCAATTGTGGTCCTTCTTGAACCACTCTCTTGGCTTCT
The DNA here is from genome assembly GCA_023531295.1 of Papaver armeniacum. Lineage (NCBI taxonomy): Eukaryota > Viridiplantae > Streptophyta > Magnoliopsida > Ranunculales > Papaveraceae > Papaver > Papaver armeniacum. The sequence continues at coordinate 95,257 of JAJJWW010008381.1, forward strand.
TCCCTCCGTTCTTTCTTTGTTTGTTGAGATGGAGGCCTACCCTTACCCTTCCCCTTGGTTGGTTCAAGAATATCATTTGACGTGTGAGGGCAGTTGAATTTCCGCAACTCATACAACCAAAGTTGTCTTTGAGCCGGATACAATGAATCATACTTTTCAAATAGTTCTTTGTGCGCCTCGGTGTCGCAAAACACTTCTCCAAAACCTTCATTGGGTAACAGATCCTCGAAGCTAAGTTGTCTCCAAAAAGGATCGATGTCTTGGATTGGGATAACCTTTGGAGAGTACTTAGCTATAATATGCTTACATGGAAGGCCCAATGACGACATGTTGGGAAAAATACAATCCCTTGGAATAAATTTCTTCAAAGCGTTCACTTCCTTCATAATCTTCTTAATCGCCCAATACGATACATAGAGATTAATTCCTGAGCCAATGACTATCCAGGATCATTAGTATCCCTTCTAGATCTATTAAACTCAAAATCCTCATTTACTCTATCGAGATCATGCTTAAAGTACTCATCCATAGCTTGAAAAATCACAACAAAACCACCATCGCACCCATTTAGCCTCCTCTTGAATCGAAAGTGAGATGACTCCACCGTGTTTGTGGCTTGGTTGCCATAATGTTTATGCTTGTTTACCCATGCACTAACGAATTTTTCCTTGTGAGGATCCAATATTTCATTATTCAAATATGCTATCACCTCCGGGTAGCTTCCCCAATTGTCAAATAGAATACGCTCCTTTACAAAATACATTCCTTCCGTGGTCGACCATGTCAACTTGTCCCACTCGTCTTGGAACCTAGCCTATTTAACCGCGGCTACTTTGTCATCTTCAACAAATTTCTCTTTGGCTTCTTGTTGTTTATCCAACGGGAGTTTCTTAATCATCTCCATAACGGTTTTCCTTAGTGTTTGAATCATATTCTTGCAATTAGTTTGCACATTGTTCCATAAATGAAACGTGCAAAGATGATGATGTGCATCGGGAAAAACACGTTCTATCGCCCACATCTGTGATTGCTCCTTATCCGTGATCAATACCTTAGGAGTATAACCTTCTTGGTACAATAACTTTACCTTTCCTAATGCCCACAAATAACTCTCATTCGTCTCGTCTCTCAATAAACAAAAAACGACACTAAATGACGCCTTTGGAGATGTTTGCCCCACAAAGTTCAACATCGGCATATTGTACTTATTCGTTTTATAGGTGCAATCCATGAAAAGTATTTGATGAAAACATCTCGCCAACCTTACGAATTCCGGATGAGCCATGAAAAGATGTATCACCTCCTTTTTCTCATTTACGTCATAGGCTACCGACTAGTTCGCCTTTTCTGCCAAATACAATAGTTGTTGCATAAGTAGTCTATCTTCCCATTCCCCACTCCTAATTTTTTCTCTTTCATTGTAGATGGTAGACAAGATAGATGTGTTTTTTTCATTTAATACCTTCACACTAGCTACAATATCAATAGGCCTTGTTCGTTTTGTAGTCAACACTTTTACTAGCTTCTTTTCTTCGGGATTGAGCCTTGCCGGATAAGGATGATTAAGCAAACTCTTAGGGATAGGGTGGTTATGATAACCCGATTTAACTTCACTCATATACCACACTTTCTTTTCTTGGTTGAAATTAAATTGAAGTTTAAAAGGACACCCGGTCTTTTTGTATGAGTAACTTTCTTTTTCCTCGAGGTCTTTGGTTGATACTCATAACCTTTTCTTTGATGACTCTCGTATTTTCCACTAGACTCGCAAACCATTTGAAAGTTGTATTCTTTAACTTGTTTATTTTGGACTATGATACACATCTTCTTCAACCCTTATTCTCGAGCCCACTTCTTTGAATCCTTTTTATCTTCCCATTCAAAGTTGTTGGCATATTGAGAACTTGTATCTTCGGACAAAATATCCATAGTTGCAGGTTGATCTTCCATTCGTTCAGGTTGATCTTCCATTGGTTCAGGTTGAAGATCGAGCTATAAACATATGAAAAATATTGCAAAGGATTAGGAAAATATGCATATGAAAACATACACATACGGTGTGGAAAGAAAACCGTAGACAAGGATACGGTGAGGACTTCCAAACCGTATGACACCCTGTGATTTCCTACGGTTGTGTTTCCAAGACGTAGTCTTACCTGTGATTGGATACGGTTTGGAAACCAAACCGTAGATGCATGAATATCATTAAATGCATTCATGCAACTACGATGTGAAACACCACCGTATGTAGCTACGGTTTGGAGTTCATATTTTCCAAACCGTAACTTATGGGTTCGTAATTGCCGACGGTTAGGAAATATGAATTTTCCAAACCGTATACCTTGCTACGGTTTGGAAGTATGAATATTCCAAACCGTATATAGCATCTACGGTTTGGTCGATAATTTATCCAAACTGTATGTTTCTCACGGTTCAGATTTAGGGGTTTTCAAAAAACAAAAAACTCCAACTTTCTACGTACTTCATGCGATTAAAAGCAAGAAAATTGTTATTAGAGTTAAGTTAGAGGTATACCTCACTCTTTAGAGCATTTGGTTCTTGATATTCATCTTCTTTGGGTTCTTCAAATTCATAATAGTGTTCATATTCTTCATGTATAGGTTGAGGTTGTGGTTGAGTTAGAAAAGGATTTTTGTTTGATTTGGTAGATAAGGATTCACCTACCTCATTAATCTTACTAGAGCCACTCATTTGGATTGAGAAAACCTAAATTTCTAGGTTTTTCTCAAACTTTTTATTCTTCCTTCACTAATCTTGATATTTTGATTTTCAGAGACTAGGTATAAATCAAATTATTCATAGAGGGCATATTAGCCAATACATAAAATAGTTTGATAAGGGGTTTTGTTGGTTACTATTTGAAAACCCATGTTTTGTCATTTTGTGAGCCCTCAAAACTTTTTCTAGGAGCCCCTGTAATAGGTTTCTTTATTAATGAGCTGATTCTGATTTCCGCTCTGTCTAACTGAAAAAAAATTCAAATAAAGCGGCAGGTATTTAGCCCGAGTCACTGGAACTGGAATTGACCTACCAAATCATCAGAGTCAATTCAGTTTAACAGCCGAGTTATGGAACAAAAATAAAATAAGGTTTTACCTATTTCCTATCCCTGTTTTCCCTAATTCCCATCTAATTATGCAAATTATATTTTGTATAACTCCTTTTAAATGGGGTAAACAAAACTCACTCTACTAATTTCCATAGTTAACCTGACTCTTACCACCACCATTCGTGGTACGACAGTCGGATAATGGAATCTCTGAATTTGTTTTGGTTAATTCACGAGATGGAGATGGATCAATATTGTCACTAATTGGCTGAGGATCCATATCAAGTACGGACAAGGGAGTCTCTGAATTAGTTTGGACTAAATCACGAGATGGAGATGAATCATTAGCAATTGATTTGTTTTGTCTTCCGTTGAAATCTTCGAGGAGTTTGCTTGACTATTAGCTTTGGTGCTGGATGATAAAGAGCCTTAATTCGTACGACAACTTAGAAACCGCAAGGTGTATAGTTTTTTTTTTCTCCATCGCTGTGATACTCCAGTAAAGAGAGAAAAGATTAAACCACTATTAGATCATTTTCTTAGCGGTCTTCTCGTTTGGGTATACAACCATTATTAGGTCATTTTCTTCCTCGGAACTTATTAGATCATTTGAACGATACATCATGTATATACAAGTACTGATGGTAATATATGTGATTCTTGCATAAGATTAAGAACTTAGTATAGGTAGATAATTAGATTTGAGTTTAGATTCGAGATCGAGAAAAAGAAAAAAGAAACGGGAATATAATATTCCGTATATAATAAGGTGAGTTTTTATCATTGACATAAAAGGGGTTAAACAAAAAATAATTAAAGTGGTGTGGATTGGATTTAGGGAAAATGAGGATGGGAAATAGGTAAAACCTAAAATAAAAAGACAAAATAATTTGGTATGAATAATCCTCTCTCTTTCTCTCACTCGTTCACTCAATCCCCACTCTCTCTCCGCTCTGGTCTTTCCTTTCACAGTAACTACTCCTTCAATCGTAATCCAAAGCTCACATTATCATAACAAAAATTTAAAAAAAAAAAAAAAAAAAAAAAAAAGTCCGTGAAGAGAAAGTCGTTGAACTAAGATTTCAAAACCTTTATCATCAGTTTTTTTTCTCAAAACAAATTAAAGTAAAGATTTCTGGCATAAAAAATCTGACCTGATCGTGACAGTACACACCGGTAGTCATATTATCCGGTATTATTATTCTCTTTATACTAAATGAACCGGAGTGTCAGATTCCGTCGACATTTCACTGGTTACAACTTCTAAGATCATGTCAGACAATAAGGTCTAATAAGACACCTTTCGTATATCCTCCTCTTAAAAAGGATAAAAAAAAGCTGTCTTTCTTTCCTTTTGGTTTGTTTCTTCTTTCTTTATCATCAGTTACAACTTTTACCTATTTCATCTTGATCTCGATTTTCGATACTCATTCGTATTATTAACTTTTACTGAGAATTAGATTCTCTTATTCTTTGCAGCTTTTTGTTTTTCTGGCTGGCTGGAATCTAGTTGGGTAAATTTTCTGGTTGATTGTTCATTTGAAAGTATAAATTCAACTTTTTTTTTTCTGTACTTTCAAACTCATAGATTTACTCTTTTTATTTTTTCCGTGGCTTTAGTTTAGTTCTCATCTTTCTACTGTTATCTTTTATCACTGTAGCTTGTATAATTTTCAAAAATTCCTCTTGCATTTTTGATAAATGTAGGTTCATTGATTTAGGGTTTTTAGTCGATTTTGCATCTGATTTTATGTGCAATTTCTGATTTTGAGGTTAATTTTCGGATCCAAACCTATTATCTGAAATCTAGGGTTTTGTAAGTCTCTATTCTGTCTCGAATTTGTTTATGTTTTGCTTTTTGTTTTTTTATAGAAGCTATAACTGATTAGTTTTGTGGTTTTATGTTTACCTTATCAGTTAGGATGAATAGTACTCGGAAAATAAGAGGAGCAGATCTTGAAACGCCTTTCCCTGGATGCATGGGTAGGATGATTAATCTCTTTGATTTTGGGCCTGGCATGACAGGGAACAAGCTTCTCATTGATAAAGAACATCAAAATGGTGAGATTTTTCTTTGCATCCCAAATTCACTTCACAATTTTCATCTCTAGTAATTTTTTGAGGTTTCTTATTTACCAGTAAAGACTTCTGTTAAATTTGAAACCTTCGGCTGTGCAACCATGAAATCAGTTCATCTCTGATTTTATTTCTTTAGTTTTGTGTAAATTTGAGAAAGGTGAAGCATGTTCTAAGGAGATGTTTGTTTAACGACACTATACTTGTGATTATACCAATTTCGAAATGGTTGATTTTTTGGCTCTCTAGCTCCTAGGGGTCGACCGGAAGTGATAAAGAAGACGTTGGATCCTATAGGAGATCAGATAGAGGAGAAGCAAGTAAGCACAGTTAAACTCTTGTTCATGAATCTTAATAATCTCAGTTCATATTTTTTCTTCGGCAAAGCAACCAACTTCATAGAATAATGTTTGATGTTCAAAAGCTTCAGTTGAGGTGGTATGATTTTCATTGCTGACTAAGAACTCAAATAATGTTTGCAGACAGGATGTGAGTTGAAAATGTCTCCTTCAAATACGAAATATAATGGAACACCCATGAAGATGCTTATAGCCCAAGAAATGTCTAGAGAAAATGGGTGTAAGCAGAATCCACCCAGTGTCGTTGCCAAGTTGATGGGGCTTGATACGCTCCCAGAGTGGCAGCCAAACTCAGCAGCACAAAGAAGTCAATCAAATGGTTATTGCCGAAATGCTTTTTCGCAACCAGGAACACCAAATAGATACATGCAGCAAGATAGTGATTTCTTGGATAGGCGAAGGCCAAGCGAGATTCCCCCATACCAGGATCATTTAGAATACAAAGATGTATACGAAGTCTGGCAAAATTCTCCAAAATCTTGTTATGGTGAAGATAAATTGCCCCAGAGGGGAAGACATAAAGAAAGCCAAGATGAGAAAAAGATGGCCCTAGTTCGTGAGAAGTTCATTGAAGCAAAGCGCTTGTCTATGAACGAAAAACATCGACAGTCTAACGAGTTCCAAGAGGCATTGGAGTTCTTGAGTTCAAATAAAGATTTGTTCCTCAAGTTATTGCAAGAACCAAATTCTGTGTTCTCGAATCATCTAAATGAACTACAATCTATTCCCCCACCTTCTCAGTCGAAACGCATCACGGTACTTAAACCATCTAGAACAATGGAAAATAGCGGTTATGTAGGATTTGAAAGGAAGAGCGAGAAACTTGCAAAGAAACAAAATCAGTTAGATGAAGCAAATGGATGGAGTAAAAAAAATCCTGGGTGGAGTTCTCCTTTCACCAATCATAACACTGACCATTCTGCTCCACCAACCCGGATTGTGGTTTTAAAACCTAGCCCTGGTAAGGCTCATGATATCAAGGCTGTGGTTTCTTCACTTCCCTCATCACCAAGACAGCATCAGAGTAACGATTTTTATGAAGAACTTGAGAATGATGAGGCGCGGTCTTCAAGGAAAGTGGCTTTGAAAATCACACGACAGATGCGCGGAAGTGTAGATAGCCAGCAGAAGGAAGAGACTGTAAATTCTTCTGTATTTTCCAATGGATATGTTGGAGATGATAGCTCCTTCGATAGGTCAGAGAATGAATTCATAGAGGAGGGAAACCTCTCTGAAATAGAAGTTGTAACACCAACTTCAAGGTATTCGTGGGATTATGGCAATAGATTTGGTAGTCCATACTCTTCGTCCTCCTTCAGTAGAGCATCCTTGTCTCCGGAATCTTCAGTTTGCAGGGAAGCAAAGAAGCGACTTTCAGAAAGGTGGGCTGTGGTTGCATCAAACAGAATAGGTCAAGAACAAAGGCAAGTTAGGAGAAGCTCCAGTACACTAGGTGAGATGCTTGCTCTGTCTGATGTGAATAAATCAGTAAGATCTGGTGAAGTTGGGTTGGATGGAAGACAGTGTGTCCCCACTAGCAAGTCCTGTGGTGGTGAACAGGACCTGAGTTACCCATTGTCATCTTTGGCGATCTTTACAGGCAACATTCATGGTGGGGAAGATTCTCCTAAGAATCTAGTAAGGTCGAGATCTCTCCCTGTAAGTTCTACGGTCTATGGAACCACGTTGGTGAATGAAGTTTCTAATCCTCCAGTTAGTAAAACTAGTATTTCTAATGAAGCGTCAAAGTCAAAGAATGGGAAATCATCGTTCAAGGGGAAAGTTTCGAGTTTGTTTTTCTTGAGAAACAAAAAAACAGTTAAGGAGAAATTGAATGTATCATTTGGTAGTGGTTCTGACAAAGAACCTCAATCTGCCATTGCTGAACTACCAGTTGTTGCAAAGAAGTCTATCCCTGATATTGCAAGTGACATTATTCCTCCATCTGTAACAAACATTGGTGCTGAAGGATTCTCAGTGCAAAGTCCTAGAGGATCCTTTTGCAACAACACTTCACCAGCTTCTGTTATAGAACCAAATCAAGGCATTTTCTCCAATGAGGTAATTCAGAGTTCTCGCTATCTTGTACTATTTGTATATTTTTTTGGGAAGAAATTGAACTTTCACCTTTTTCCTTTTGGGAGTTGCTCAGTTGTTAAATCCTTTAAAAGCAGCTCTTTGAATATGGTTATTATAAATAGCACTTAAGTGCACGACTATCCTGAGTTGAATTCTTGCTTAGTTGGCTAACCTTGCGACTAGTTGAAGGTTATGCCAATCGTCACCTTGGAAAATGTATTGCTTTAGTTATTTCAATAATTTGTATATACCTAATTGGAGTAAAACGTTAACATTTGTTGTAGGCTGTACCATGTGCATTTAAACCTTGGTTTTCTGGAAGTCGAAGTGAGAACCAGGACCAACCAAGTCCCATTTCAGTTTTGGAAAGACCATTCGAAAATGATATTAGCTCGACGGTGTCTTATGATAACATCAAATCAGACATCCAAGGTAAGTTGCTCACTTCTCGCAAACCCATTGTATTTGTGCATATTACTAAAAAAAAATTTGTTCATCAAGTGATATTGGAACTTCTGCCTTTTCCCGCCTTGTATATCACTCTAATCTTAAGCTGCAACCATTTCTCCAGCAGGTGAATCTGCACTTCTTCACTCTTTTAAGTCTAATCTGCTCTCTAAATCTCCACCAATTGGATCACTAGCTAGGTCATTGTCGTGGGATGATTCTTGTTCAGATGTAGCAACGACTGATCCCCTTAATTCCTGTCCACCCCTCTCTGAGGCCGAGGAAGAACAAGAAAGATTTTTATTTGTTCAGTCTTTACTGTCATCCACATCCCTAGATTGGAACGATCACTCTGACAATGTCTTTACCAGATGGCATTCACCAGAGTGCCCATTGGACCCGTCCGTGTTGGACAAATTTTTCAATCAGGTAGAGGTCAAAGAGCAAACGTATGGGGCTAAATGCAGGAACAGGAAACTAAGATCAAATCACAAACTGCTATTCGACTGTGTAAACACAGCAGTAATAGATATCATTGGTTATGGAACAGAAACAAGTTTGTGGACTAGAGTGTCTAGTAATTCCAATAAAAGCCTATCTACAGGTGAATCGGTGATTATGGAAGAAGTTTGGAGCCGAGTGAAGGAATGGTTTTCAAATGAATCAAAATGCTTTTCAAGGGAAATTGGAGACAATAATGGGTTGGTGGTTGAAACGGTAGTGCGAAAAGAAGTTGTAGGAAGAGGGTGGGTGGAACTTATGAGGTTGGAAGTAGATGGTATTGGCAATGATATTGAAGGAGAAGTGCTGGAAGAGCTAGTTGATGAGGCTTTGTTTGACTTGACAGGTCGACTATGTTAGAAGATCAGGGTTCTTTTTTGCCCTTCAATTATTTGAGTTCAGTTTACTTACTCTGATTGGTGTATCATTATCTCATAATTATCTCTGAAGTCCCACTTTTTATTTGTTTAATGCTTCAAAATCTGTGTATGTAGTTATGTACTAATTAATTGGTTTTGATTTTTTTTTTTTAAAATCAATCTTGTATCATTGTATGTATTATATCTCTGTTTTCCTTATAACCTAATCTGCCATTTTTTTTTAAGCTTCTCTTCCTCTGTAGTCTGTAAATGTTTTATTTAAAACTGCAGAACAATTTTATCTTCTATTGATTGGTCAAGGCTCATCGCTGAAGAATACCTAATTTGGGGTAAACATTAACCAGGGTGTGTACACTTTCCGTTGAGCTTAGAAATTAATGATGATTTTGGTCGTCCCCGTTTCTCAAAGTTTCATGCGAGGTCCCAGGTCCTAGGTTCGAGCCCCCAATGGTGTAATATTGAAGAAATTAATATGGAAGGTAGAGTTAGTTTGCCCCCTTGTGACACAATCTCAGCCCCCATCCGCTTCGGCTCCTTTGCTAGGTTACCGATGAGGCTCGCTGGTAGGCTAGCACAACAACCTGTGTAATTAATGTAGTAGTATGTTGTTGGAGCTTAGCTTGTTAGGCTTTAAACTAGTTAATGTAACTCTTTATCCAATAATTTTGAGGAAGTTGGTTTCTCAGGTTTAGAGTGAGGGGTTTAAGGATGTCTAGGGACACTGGGGATAGTCAGGCACATTGCCTGAGTCCAATCTCTCAAGGTTTTGATACTCAAACTGCTAATAAGTTTCTACAATGCCCTTTTAGGGGGTTTGATGGTTGTAAGAATGGTGCGAGGGGCAGGGGATTCGTAAGGAGTTATTTTTTTAAGCATATCAATGATACACATCTTTAAATGGTGAGGAACATGATAGATGTAGGGATAGAATTGCACATAATGGTACTTGTTGATACATGAAAAATAATACCCCTTAACGAGTTGGAGATGCCCCTAAGAATAGAGGTGAACTTGGGTTAAGATGTAGGACTTGGGGACTAAACCCAAGCCCAAATAGAAGATACCCATGAAAGATGGGAGGATAAAGGAGGAATTAATGAAGAAGGAAGGGGTTATGTTAAAGGATGGCATTAAGGGTAATTAAGAGGTATTAGGACATGTGTCATGAAGTAGTAAAAAGAGGGGATTTTAGGAAAGCCTATAAAAGAAAGGACAAGGTACAATGGAAAGACAACTCTCTCTCTTACTATTATTGGAATTGTGAGGTCATATGTAGTAGCTAGGACGGGTAGAACCTAAACTGAAATTCACCCCTCAACATTTGGCGACCACACCTGGAGGCTCGTGCCTAGCTTATGACACACACAGAAGGCGCTAGCTCAGGCGCGACAGAAAACCTAAACACACCCCCAATTAACCTAGAAGGAGAGAGAGTAGGTATAGTATCAGACCCAATCACGTAGGCGAGAAAATCAAACATCACGCGCGAAGAAGATAAGCAGCACGAGAGCGAGGAAGCGCCGCTCACTCAGCTTTCCCTCGAGGAGATGCAAAAAGAACTAGAAGAGCACGTACGTAAAGAATGAGAGCTGAGAAAGCTCATGAAGGCGGTAAGTGCAAGGAAAAATGCTAAAGAAACAACAGAAGATGTAGAGGAAATGGAAAACGAGCCTGCGGCTATGACACAAGAGGCGATTGCAAAATACCTAGAATTAAATTACAGAATCGTTAAACAAGACAATTATAACTTCATGGCGAGTCCTTACTCCTCTGAAATCATGGAATATCAGTACCCTGAAGATTATACTTCACCAAAATTCAAGGTCTACAATGGCCAAGGCAACGCGAGAGAGCACCTTAGTCGATTTCTGTCTACAATGAATGATCGCGCGGCAGATGGGAAGCTATGTCTGAGAGAGTTTCCAAAATCGCTGACTGATACGACGTTCACCTGGTACGACAACCTCAAGCCAGGGAGCGTCCATTCATGGTCAGCCATGTTAGCGCTTTTTCTCAGAAAATTCTATTAAGCAAAAATGAAAGTCACAACCATAGACCTGAGCAAGTGCAACTAGCGCATATGCGAGGAGATAGAAAAATACATCGCTAGATTCCGCCTTCTCACTCTCGATTTCCATGAAGATGTTAAAGAGGAAGCGTTAGTGGAAGTTTGCATCCGGGGGATGACTCCATCTTTCAAAAAGAATCTGGTAAACTTTCGCTTCCCCACATTTGTGGAACTGAAGGAGGCAGCCGCAAGGATCGCCGATTGCATTGAAGAACCAAGCTCGGATTATGTTTGGCGAAACTCGGTTAACACTGTATCGACCATGCCAAGAAATACCCGTGCAAATAATAATCGCGAGGGTTGGGGAACACAAGCGCTCCCGCCACCTTTGCCTTGCAGCAAGGACCAAATTGTCGGATTATTAGAACAATGGGTAGCAAACAAGGAAACCCAATTTCCCCCGACAAAAGTGGATCCTAGCACTCTTGACAAAAATGATGCGCGCTATTTTCACTTTCATCGGAGGATACAACACCCTATAATTGACTGCTTCAACCTGCGAAGGATGTTTCAGAAGAAGCTGGAAATAGGCGAGATTGAAATGAACAAAGCGGAAGATGGCAAAACCGCCCCACATCAAGTAATGATGCTTTCCCATGATGGAGATGCATGGAGACCCTGGACCGAGGATGAAGGAGAAGCATGCGAGGTGGATATGGAGAATTCTACTTTTGCTAACACAGACGGCGTGGCTCATCAATTTGCTAAGACAGTATTGGCTCAACAGTTCTTCGATTCGCTCGGCTTCAGCGAAGATCAAATAAAGGAAGGTCTAAGGTCATAGCAGCCATAGCAGCAGGGAGGCCCTGTGGGCTTCTCCCTAAGGAGGCGATCGTATTCACCAACGAAGACATCTGTTACCCGAGAGAGCACCTCAGGCCTCTATATCTCACCATGTACATCAACAGATAGCCGCTAAAAAGATCTTTTGTTGACGGGGGCGCGTCCTTGAACCTGATTTCGATGCATACGCTCGATGTTTTAGGCATAAAACGGTCCGTGATAAGAATGCGGGTCACCACAGTAAAAGGGTTTGGAGGCCACGCCCAAACAGCTATTGTAATCATAAACCTAGCAATGAAGGTTGGTCCTATCCGAGGGACTACCCCATTTTATGTTCTAGAAGATGACACTACCTTCCATGTGCTACTAGGGCGAGGCTGGTTACTCAACCACAAAGTAGTCGCGTCGACGTACCATCAATGTGTAAAAACTAACATAGGAGGCAAGCAGTACCGAATTCCCGCCACGAGCAACCCTTTCGACCCAGAGGAAGCATACATGGTGGATGCAATTTTCTATGATGAGCCAAAAGAATAGGATGAAATTCCTGAAGCTCGACTCATCCCGTTGCCGAAGTCGGGAGACGAAGAAAAAACGGAACCCACCAAATCCGTGTTCAGTCCGTCAAGGATGGTATTACCAACGGAAACAAAAAGGAAGCAAGATGAGCAACCCAGTTTCCAACGCTTCTCTAGGCCCGATGGTGGACATGTGTACCGATTATAGCAATTAGCCGAGGGAATACCCGCAAATGAGCAAAACCACGCTGACGAGTTGATAAGTGAAGCGGGGGTTCCCGATGAAAGCACAGAACAAAGCTTGTCCGAGCTTCCCTACAGCACGATTGATGACCAAGAATTGCGCGATCAGCTGGCAAGCGTCACTACGGGAACCAATGAGGAACGAACGCCAAAAGACCTCACCGTGGATGAAATGGAAGAAATCAACATAGGAACACGAGAAGGCAAGCGCTCCATCATGATAAGCAAGAGTCTGGACCAAGAGGAAAAGGCAGCATTGATCGCGTTACTTAAAGAATACAAGGACGTCTTCGCTTATGACTATGACGAAATGCCGGGTTTAGATAGCGACCTCGTGGTACATAATCTAGGAGTATCGCCTGAATTCAAACCTGTGAAGCAGAGAATCCACGAGTTTCCTAGGGCTACCGCCCTTGCGATAAAGGAGGAAGTGGAGCGGCTACTTAAAGCCAAATTCATTAAGCCAATACAACACCCCACTTGGTTAGCTAACATCGTGCCAGTAACCAAGAAAAATGGAAAGGTTAGGTGCTGTGTAGACTATAGAGACCTGAACCGAGCTTTCCCAAAGGACGATTTCCCGCTGCCAAACATCGACATGACGTTGGACGCGACCGGGAAAAATAAGAGATATTTTTTCATGGATGGCTTCAGCGGATATAACCAAGTAAAGATGGACCCTTCAGATGCAAAGAAAACCGCCTTCCAAACCCCATACGACAACTTCTACTATGTAGTAATGCCGTTTGGACTGAAGAACGCCGGTGCCACGTATCAGCGCGCCATGACATCCATCTTCCACGACCTGCTACACCAGAAGGTAGAAGTATATGTTGACGACATCGTAGTTAAGACACAAGAGGCTGAGGATCACATCTCTCACCTAAATACGGCCTTTGAGAGATGCAGTAAATTTAAACTCAAGATGAATCCTCTCAAGTGCGCCTTTGGGGTCACATCCGGGAAATTCTTGGGCTTTGTAGTGACTAATGAGGGAATTCAAGTAGACCCGAGCAAAGTCGAAGCAATAACTGTAGGATCAGAATATCGCGACATCAATACTTCGCGAGATTAATAAACGACAGCATTGCGAAGGTGTCGCAGGAAAGTAAAATAAATGACGCAATGGATGACGACAGCCAGAACACGAGGAAGATGTGAAAATCTGGCAAAGGTTAAGAGTGTCGCGAGGATGAACACTTATACACTTGCGACACTTCGCGAGTTATTCCCGAAAATAAAGGACAGCTTAGCTGTCATCCACTGTGTACTACCCTATATAAATGGGTGAGTAAGTCTGTTGTAAGGAGGGTTCTTTTTGAATTGTCAAGCAAGTCATTAGGAGAGAGAAAATTTAGAGTGATTGTAATTTCTTTAGTTCTGTTCTATCCTCCTTTGTAAACATTTCAAGAAAATAATCAATAAAATCTATAGTTATTCATCTTCAAATGGATTAGTTGAGTAAATTCTAGTGAGGGGTGTAGTGTGGGATTTCCTGAAACTACATATGCGCTAGAAACAGGGACTGAGTAGAAGATCAACCTTGTGAATTGAAAGAATCAGGAGTAACAAGAAAGAAATTTCGAATAATTTTCAACAATTTACTAAAATTGAGAAATGGCTAGAAGAAGGAATGCATCAGAACAACCAACAATTGTAAGGAGAAGCGGGAGATTAGCTGGAGAAAGGAGAAATGAAGTAGGTGAACCATCAAGAATAAACGCAAGAGATAGAGAAGAAGGCCAAATTCAACCACCAATTCAACCAGCACCGAATAGAGTAATAGATTATGATAGGGTGAGTGTGCATACATGGAGATCAAATTCTATGGAAGAAAGAGAAGGAGTGCAACAATTGATAAATAATGGACAAGAGGAGAGAAATCAAGAAGAGATGGGAGAAACAGCTCATAGAAATGAAGAAATCGCAGCATTAGAAACGTTGAGGCAAACAATACATGAAGAAAGGCGATTAGAAGCGGAAGAACGCGCAAATTTAACAAGGCAAAACCATGAGTTAAGAATGGAAAATATGAGGTTGCAGAATAGGAGATCGAGAAGTAATACCAGATCAAGATCAGGATCGGTTAGAGATGATATGAGGAGAATATTACTTGTAGAAAATGTTAATGAAGAAAATCTAGAAAGAGAGCCAAATCTCGATGAAAGATCTTTGCGAAAGAAGGAAATAGTGTGTATTCCACGTCCCGAGATTTTCTGAGAATGTCCAAAATAACGGAAATCAAGGAAATAGGCAGCGAGAATGGTTCAATTGATGAAGAAAATCAGGAAGAAGGAAGAAGAATATTGCATGGGAGAGAAACACAGAGGAAACAAAAGGAGATTGAAGATGACATCGAAAAGCATTATATTGAACAAGCGCGTCTAGCTTGCGAAAGGGAAAGATTAAGAGTAGAAATGGAAGAACGGGAATTGGAGGAAGCAATTCGGCAGAACAATCATGACAATAGAGAAAGAAGGCGCGAGCAAAATCGCAACAATGGAAATATCAATGAAGAATATGAAAGAATACAAAGGAGAACTGATAGACAACCAAGAAGAGAAAATGATAGATACAATGGTGTGCGAATTCGTGAACGAGATGGAGGAGAAAGTCGCAGAGAAAGAAGAGAAGAAAATCTTTGAACAAGAAAATCAAGATAGACATGAACGCGAAGAGAGAGGCGAGCTAAAAAGACCAATAAATTCGAACCACGATGTAAATGAACAAATCTTAAGAGAGTTGGCGAGAGATGAGAGGAATGTTGAACAATAGAAGAGGAGGAGGAAGAAGGCAATTGGATGAGGCCATCGAAGAAGCTGCGAAAACCCCCTTTACGCTAGAGGTGCAGTTAGGAGGAATACCCCCAAAGTGCAATTTACCCGCACTAACCAGCATTTTTGATGGAACAACTTGCGCAATACAACACATCAAAGCGTATGTGAGATGTATGCTACAGTGGGAAAATCATGACGCCATATTGTGCAAATATTTCGCATCAAGTTTAACAAGAGAAGCACTGAAATGGTTTGAGGGTTTACCAAGAAACACAATCACGTCATTCAACCATTTACAAGCTATATTCTTAGGGGCATATATAAGTAACAACTCCTCGCGACCAGGAATTGAAGATGTATTTGGGCTGAAACAAAGAGTTGGCGAAAGTTTAAGACACTTAACTGTGAGATGGAAGACGATGTGTAGCGAGATGGCTGGACGAGTGGATGAAAGATATCTCATTTTATCATTCATAAACGCTATGTTCGCAACCAATTTGTTATATATTCAAATCATTAGAGTTAAGAATACAATTACAATGACTGAGTTGCGAGAACTTCAGGAGGAATATATTGCTTTAGAGGAAAGGCAAAACGAGATGGAATCATACCCAGTTGCGAATACAAATTCAAACGCTGCGAATGCAAGCTTATTACCCAAGTTGATAAACACAGTGGCGAGCACTTCGCAAGGGCAACAAGAAAAGATAATAGATGATGGACAGCCAAAGATAGTAGCTATGGGAAGCCGTGATCAGGAAGAGTTTGAAAGAGAAAGGAACTACTACAATCGTGGCGGCAATAACAAAATTCAAAGACTTGATCATCCACAAGAAACTTATGGAAGTCGAAGGCAGAATTATCATGGAGGACAGCGAAGTCACAGAGTAGTGTGGGAGGAAATCAAAATGCCACCATTAAATACTAGTGTTGAAAAAATATAGGAAGCTATACTCTTGATGGAAAACATACCTGCGCCATGGAACATGGGGAATGAGCCACCACCAAGTGATAGAAGTCACGAGTTCTGTTCTTACCACCGCTTTCATGGACACTTAACAAATGACTGCAGAAATATAAAACGAATCATCCTCAGAATGATTGACCAAGGAAAGCTGAGTCATTGGTAGGCCCTGAGAAGTATATAAATTATGGCCTACGTGTTATAATCCGCAAGTGCACGGCGTCTATCGGAGACGCGGCAAGTACGGGTCGATCCCACAAGGACTTGTGGTGCTCTGATTTTGATCTATGGCTTTACCTAACTGAGTTCTATGAAGTATTGTGACAACAGGGGGTATGTAACTCAAATAATTGGTTTTGTCGAAGCGACTGAGATGGAAATGTGACACTAAACTAAGGCAATTAAATGAAATTATGACTAATTGGAGAGCACCAGGGTAGTTGCTTTCACCACTAGACCCTATGCTAAGGTAATCCACTGAGGTTGTATTCTTATGCTTTCCTAAAGAATATTTTAAGGTATGATGTATCGGCTAATCTTCCTAATTCATCCCTAGTATAGAGTGTCTTTTTATAGTACACTCTATCACAGATTCCTTGGTTAATTAACTAATCAACATTCCTATTCTATTAAGCATCTGTCTTCTTCCCTGGAAGTTTCTAATGTAGAATTGATTAACTTTTAACTCAAATTCTCCCCTAGTATTGGCTGTCTTCTTACAGCACAGCCAATCACAGGAGAATTGGGTTAATGGGCTAATCATACTTCTACTTCTATGAGGCACAATAATAATAACAACAACAATATGATTCACTCAACATTTTATCTAGGGTTTCAACAACACCCTGGAAATGTAAATTAAAACATAACAAGAACAAATTGAACACAAGAAAAGCTAATTGACGCTCTGGCTAGCCCAGGCATAAACTCTATCAACCCCAGTTCATCTCCATTTATACATGCACAAAACCCAAACCCTAATTCATTTTAAATTGAAAAGTAAACGCAAAATAATTCGAACCCATACTCTGATTGCCTCGAATTGCTTGTCCGCTTTCTGTCAATCGGCTCGATTGATGTTTTCCCTCAATTGATGTGAAGTAAGAGCAAACCCTAGCTCTAATTATCTTTAATATAGCCTCTAGGGTTAAGAGAGAGGCTAGATGAAAGATAACTCGAACTAGGTGCAGCGAAGATGGCTGTGGTGGTACTGTTGGTGTCAGGGAAGGAGAGATGGTGGCGGAGGTGGTGTTGCAGAGGGTTTGGTCGTGGAAGAATGGGTGGTTTCTCTGCAGAGGTCGTGGGAAAGAGGTGAAGAGAAGAAAGAGAAGATGAGGGTGAAATGGCTAGGTCGATGGGGGATATAGGGTTAGGGTAGTTTGGGTGTTGAGCGGGCACAGTGAAGTATCGATGGGAAGGCATCAGCGAGCGTAGGATCTAGCTGGAGAAGATCTGAACGGTCGAGGAGAGGCGAGGCGATTTTTGTGGAGCGGGAGTATCAAGACATGATGTGAACGATGGAGCGACCGTAGGATGTAGCTAGACGCGATCTGAACGGCTCGGGATGAACGGGTTCGGATCCGGGTCGTTGGTAGCTCTAGCCCATGTCTTCCTTGTTGGGTTGCAATTGATTCGCGCGTGGGCTTTGGCTATCTGCTCCATAGATGCTCGTCTCCAATTCTTCTGCTCTTTTGGCTCCTCAGATTCTCCGAGCTCTATTTATTACCTAAAAACACAAAATTAATTAATATAAATATTTATTCTTGAAAACAACGAAAACACAGAATCTGGGATAATATCTGATTTCTAAGCGCAAAAGATGAGTAAAATGCCAATAAAAAGGTGTATAAATATGCACTATTTGGCACTCATCAAATACCCCCAAACCTGAATTTTACTTGTCCTCAAGTGAAACAGAAAATAAGAAATCCTAACTATACCACTGTCGTAGGTCTCTCGAATGCATTTAGCGTATGCACTAAGCCTTTAAACCGCTAGGTGTCCCTAGTGGACGAGTTGTAGTCTCGTGAGGGTTTACAAGAGGTGTACCCACAAAACCTTCTCCAACTTCGAGTGTAAAAGAGTCTCAAGCCTCCAAGAAGCTATGAGGACATAGAGTTTCGCATACTAGTAACAAGAAGTTAGAACTATCGAAGAACGCATTCTCATCCTTAAGTCCGAGCGAGAAGTAACCATACCATATGAAAGAATTCGGATTCGATTGTGATCATAAGCCTCGACTTCGCCTCACCATTAGGGTTTTATGATAATTGCACTCAAAAAGATCGCTTTTTAGTCTCTCATGTGTGCGGGCGGGAGTAAAGAGAGAAATCCCGCACACGTTGTAGGTAAGAAGGATAACCTTCCGAAATAAAATCTGGAGACTCCACAGAAGTGTGGACAAAAAGAATCTTTTTCTGATGATCTCTAAGAAAGGAAATCAACCATTAGAGAGGGTGGGAGTACTCACTCACTTCTCACCCGATCGGCAATTAATATCACTCTCTCATAGGAACCATAGAAACGTCTTCAATCTTCGGTCTTCGGTCTTCAATTGTTGATGACGAACTTCTAAACTTCACAAAACTTAACAATTTTTAACTTTTCTACTCAAATTCCTTGTTGTTTGGATTTTTCTTTTTAAATTCTTCTTTACCATGGTGGTAGCAAAAATAAACTACAATATTTTTTATTTTTTTTATTTTTTTTATTTTTTTTTATTTTTGATTTTTTTTTTACATTACAATAAGTGAAAATAAAAATACAAATAATGAAACAACTAACTCCATGGACAAAGGACTTTATCACTCAATTTTTCCACAACTTGTATTGTCTTGATTTTATAAATTTTATTAATTCTCATCCTATTTTCTTTTCTTTGTTGCACATAAACCTTGGACTATATCAATTTTTCTTTCCATATTCTGATGATGCTCCGTTTGTTGACGATGATGTGTTTCTATGGGTCTTGCTGATTGAGAGAGAGATGCTAACTGCAAATCGGTATTTAGAAGGAGTTTTCATCTTTAGACGTCACCCTCATGATTGACAAAAACTAGCACTCAAGAGATCAAAAGTAGTCTTTGAAAATGGTGCGAAGTTGGGTAGCTCACCATTCCTACCCGAATTTACGTACGGTGACACACACTCTAGCAGACTTTTCTAGAAAGTTGCAAAAAATTGAAGGTTGGTGCCTCACTTGATGTAAATTGGGTAGTCTCCACTATGGGTGATCACAATTCTACTACCGAATATCTAAACAGCACCTAATTCGCCCTCCGGTATGGTTAAATCCAACTTTAACGCTCTAATCAACTAAGGAACCCGATTGTGTTCTCCGGTACTTCTAAATTCTGTTATTTCGGTCAGATTCTCTATGTAAACATAGCTAGAATCATGCTAGTGACTCTAAAATCTCTAAAAGTTGGAGGTTTTTACAAAAAAAAGAGTTTTGATTTTTTTTTTTTTTTTTTTGAAAAAAAAAGGTAAAATAAAAGACTAAAAACTCTAAATGCAAATGCACCCCCAAACCTAAATCAAACATTGTCCTCAATGTGTCGACAGATAGAAAAAATTTAAACAGTTACATACCATGAGAACTATGCTGAAAAGAGAAAGGGAAGAGATTACCGGAATGTCGGCGGGAGCAAGGTTGAGCTTCATTAGTCAAGGCAAAATCCAACATTCTCAGTGGTGATCATATCGGATTAGCACAAAAAATGCACAAGAAGACTCAACCGATTCAAGAAAGAAAAAATTAACAAGTCCTACTGGATTATATACAATGAAAATTCACCATAAACCAACAATCTAAAGAGTTGAGGGTCAACCCAAAAGACGGTATGTACAACCATCAACAATCTTACACAAATATAACATGAGAATGCAAGTAAGACCGTAGATGTGAAGGACTTTCCCCCAAACCTAAACTTGTGAACAGGTGTGTCTGTGAGAACAAAATCTTGCAATTTTAAAGGTACATCATGCAAAAGGTCTAACTCAAAATGAGTTTTGCTAATTACAGGCAGACATACACATTCCAACTGTGGCTCCTTAAGAGTGTTATACTTTGATGCAAAATAGTCCAAGAGGACTTGGGAAGCACAAAGCTCTAAGCCTAGATTAGGCATTTTCAGAAAAGTTGGTTTTGCAATTTTGTGACAAACTACACCTAGGTTGGGTGGAGGAGTTTCAATTTGTGACTTAGGAGAGAGATTAGGTACATCTAAGTTGTTTTCATGTATAAAATCATTTGCACCATCACACACTTTCCTAAGATCAGAAGTGGGTAAATCATGTTCATTTTCACAGGATAATTCATCAATTTCCATGTCAAATTCATCAGAGGAAGCAACATATTGTGACATGGGCAGGGAATCAGACACAAAAATAATATTATGATCCAAAAGAACATTAGTGTCAACAGAAGATTCATCCTTTCTTAAGTCACAAACAAGTTGTGTAGCATGCTCACATTCACTGAAGAATTTCACAAAACTGAGCTCATAGTTAAGATCACATGTATGAATGTTAGAAGAAGTATCATTCATAGGGTTCACGTAAGAGACGCCTAACGTCTCTCGAACCAAAAGATTCCATCATATTTTCAGCATGCACATGCTCTTCTAACATATCATATTCATCATCATCATCATCATAGAAATGCATTTCCTTATTAAAAATCATAGTATTTCTAGTCCCATCATTTGAAACAGGTTCATATGCAATATCAATTGCACGAGTAAGACTAGGCATACTATTTTCATTATGGGTGATAAACATTTCATTTTGAAAGTCCTCCCTTTCCTCATTTAGTGCATCACAGATTTGACTCAATTTGAGTTCTAAGCTCGCAGCCCTTTGGTCAAGGTTTTGAATCAATTCTAGAATTTCATTATGTGGTTCAATGAAAGGAGAGTTTTCAAAAGTAGGAAATTCATAATCAATGCTATATGGTTTATCATGCAATACACTCCTAGCATTATTTTGTTCGATGAGTCTAAGATTTTCCTCCACAGATTGAGAAATACAAAATTGTTCATCTCCCCACTGTGGTGAATGATGTATGTGATCATAATGATTAGGGTATGTGAGATCAGGGCCCTGAGAAGGCTCATAAAATTCCCTAAAGTCACTATGGTATGTGGGGTGTTCATCCTGTGAAAGATGCCCGTAAGCAAGCTCTCTAAGGGATTTGTTTGTATCCCCAGATGCAGACCAAAATCCTGACATGATTTAATAACTCAAATTGAACTCAAAGTCTAGTTTGGTTTATGTGGGTTTTGTTTGGTTTAAATGGGCTCATTTTTGGTTTTGTTGGGAGCTTTGGTTTATGTGGGAAGTTGGTTTATCGGGCTTTGTTGTTTGAAGCCCAGGATTTGTGATACTGCACAGCAGGCCTAAAAGAGTTTCAATTTGTTTGCCGAGCCCAGTGGGCTTCTTTGGTTTGTTGGGACTGTGCAGCCCAGTGAAACTGTGGGCTCGGTTTGGTTTAAGCCCAGGTTATGGGTTTAGTTAGCCCAGCAGTGAAGGTTATGTGGGCTCAGCCTATGTAGCCCAGCTGCTCAGTTTGAAACAGCAGCCCAGGTTAATGTACAGCCCAGGTTAGTGGTTCTCAGCCCAGGTTATGATTCAGTTAGGTGGGCTAGATGTGTGTGGAGCTCAGCTTTGGGGTCAGTCAGCCCAGCTTTGATTGTGGGCTCCGGTTATGCAGAGTGCAAGCCCAGTGGTTGGGCTTGCAGTTGTTAAGCTTAGCTTGGCAGGGTTTATAGCCCAAAAATAACTCAGCTAACCAGTTTAGCTAGGATGCTGGCTCAAGCTCAGCAGCTACAGAGGGCTGGAGCTAAGCCAAGAGTATACTCATGGTTCACACAGCACAGGGCAGGCCTAGTTTTGGTCTCAGACTGTTGCACAGGCAGCACAAACTCACACTTTCTATCACAGGCAAGGTACAAATTTCAAATGAGCACTACACAGGTTAGCAACTCTCTAAGTGCAGCTCTTGGTGCAGGCCAGCACTTACAGCACAGGCCAGCAATTCGCAACACAGCCTCACAGCTTCAGGGGGCTGGAGGGTTGCACAGGGCAGATAATAATGCTCAGGCCACACAATAACTTGGTTTTCACAGGGTAAAAACTTGGTTCAACACAATGGTGGCTCACAGGTATGCTCTGAGTTGCAGCTCTAATGGCTCATGCTCAGGGTTATTGATAGGTGTAGAATACACCGTATTTACTATATAGAGTTTATGCTTTCTTTGCTATTTTTCGTGTGAATTATGTATCTTATGTTTGAATTTGAGTTATTAGGTACTTTGGAGTCATTCGGAGTTAAACAAGAAGAAAACGTTCAATTGGAGCTAAATGGAGTGAGGAGGTCAATTCATAGGCGAGACATGGAGCCGGCTGAGAGTGCGCAAGGAGATGGGAAGAATTAGACTGTCGGTTACCTGAAAGCGACAGCCCAATAATAGTGGTGGCCCGTATCTAACAGTGGGTGCCATTAGTTATTCCATTGCCCCTTATCTATCTCATTCGAGTGGGATTAGCCACTCCCTTTCCTACACCCTAGATCGAAACTTTCAACTTCATTAATTTTTCAATCATTATCCGCACCTGAGATGGAGTTGAGAGAAAGGGACGTTGCGGCCAGAAATGGAGGAGATCGATGGGGGAAATCGGTTAGAGAAGATTTGTTTTCGATCTGTGAGAAAAGAAAAGCAGCCATGTCTGCTAATCCGTGAGGAATCGGTGATGGTTTTGGGGCTGAGAACGAGATTTGTAATGTGATGGCTTTCGTGAAGATGGTGAGGGTTTCGATCAGCGTGAGTTGGAAATCGAGAGAAACAGATCGAGAAATTGATGCTGAGAAGAGTTACAGAATGAGAAGAACGAATGGGTTTACTGAATCAAGAAGTAACTCAAGCTGGTGAGGACGAACTAAGGGTTTGAAGCATCAGGAGAAGGTGATAGAGAGAGAGTTAGCCATGGCAGCATTCAGGGGAGGATTAGCCAAGGCTGCTGTGATTGCCGAGATCAATTTTTGTCTGAGGGTAATGGAAGAAGAAATTGGTTCTAATCTGTTGGTGGTGAAGTCAAGGCAGCCAGGCAATGGCATTGCAAGATGGACTAGCTTGAACTGAGGTTGCAGGTTGCATTTGGAAGATGGTTGACCTCAGATTGGAGCTGGTTGCAGGTCTTGATGTGAATGTGTTGCTGTGTTCAGAGCAAGGGCATACCAGGAATCCCGTGGAGGTGCAGGCTTGTTGAAGATGCAGCCGCAGTTTCACTGGCAGAGTAAAGGATGAAGTGAAGGGTTTGGAGATTATTTCGATTGACTCAGGAGGAGAAATTGGTAGCTGAGAAGAATTGAAGCACTGGTGGAGCAGCAAGATGATGTTTATGCCCTGTGATCTGAGCAGGTTATGGAGTTGCCTGTGAGCTGCATACAGAGTTGGGGCTATGAAGTGGTTATGGTATTCTGAGAAAGATGGGATTTGAGTTCAGGGAGATGCAGCTGTGTTGGTGATTAAAGCTCAAGCAAAGGGAGCTACTTCGCAGGGCAGGAGCAGAAGCAGTGGACTGACTCTCTTGAGCTCAGCATTAAACCAGGGAGTTGAGTTGACCTGGGATGGTGGTAACTGAGTTTTGGATGCTGGTGCTGTTAAATGGATCAGGGCTGATTTGTTGTTGTTCAATGGCTTTGAGTCTGGCAAAGTGGCTGCCTGGTGGTGTGATTTTTGAGCTTGATGTGCATGGTGGCATTGCCAATGGATGGAATTGAGGCAGTTGGAATGGTACTGGTGGATGTAGTGGAGCTCGTTTGTGGCTCAGGGCGGGGGAAGGCTGGGAGCTGTGATGTTGGCGAGCTCTGGTGATGAGCCGGGTGCGAGATGATAGGGTTTTGCAGAGGCGAAATTGGATCTTTGTGTTTTGCTTCAGCTGAGATAGCTTAAAGATGAAGCTCACAGATATTTCAGTAAAGATGAAGCTGTTGTTGCCATGGCTGAATCATGAACAAATCAACGAGCAAGAGGGTTTACTGGGACTGATGCATGGCTGTGGTTGCTGTTATGTGAGAATCTGAACAGGATGAAGCACAGCTGTTGCTGCTGCTGTTATGGTCACTGTGACTGATGGCGCATTTGAAAGTGGATAGGATGCGAGACAGAATTGTTGGTGTTGCGGAATGGTTTGCAGAACAGCGACAAAGAAAAGTACTGGTGACTACAGCCCAATAAGGTAGTGATGCTGCAGTTTAGGAGGTGATGCAAGAGAAGCTGGTGCTTAAGCAATTCAGTTAAAGTGCAAAATGGCAGGCTAGAGCTGCAGGCATGAGCTAGCATTGAGAGCTGCAGGGAGTGTAGCAGATTACAGGGTTTGTGAACTGAGCTGTGTTTCAAGATAGGAGGTGAACTGTGATTGTAGGTGGCAGCCGAAGATTTGTGTGAAGCAACAAGAGAAGTGTGGCCTGAGAAGGAGAATGAATTACCAGGGCCATAATGGCTGGTTGAAGTGCAATGATTGCACTGCAGAATTAGGCCTGGCAAGTTGGCCTGGCAAAACAGCTCAGGTCTCTGACAAGCCTGGAAGGCTAGCCACTCAGCTAACCCTGAATCAGCCTGAATCATCCTGAATCACATCTGAGTCATGGTCTGACCGAGTTGACCAGACTTGAATCTCCCTGACTCGGTGCTGACCGAGTTAACTCGTTGACCCGCCGATCCGACTCGTTGACCGGTGATCGGGCGGACTTTGCCGGTCACCGGAGCTGATTTCCGGCGACTTTTCGGCCGATTTCCGGCCACAATCCCAGACTTCCGGCGACCGTTTTCGGGGCGTATTTTCTACACGGGTTTCTCATTCTTGTGGGCTTGGTGGACTCTCACCTAATGGACTTTGAAGACTAAACCTAATTTTGGAAGGAGAGAAAGGCTATAAAAGGGAGGTTTTCTACAACACATGGGATATCTTTTTGCTTGGAATTCTTTTGGAGAGCCACTTTTGTTTACGCTTCTAGGGTTTGGTTTTGTTCTTCTTCTTCCTTGTTTATTATTGAATATTGATGATGATGAACTCCATAGCTATGAGTAGCTAAACATCTTATTGGTTATGGGATAAAAGTTGATTTCTCAACATGCTTTTGATTCAATGAATTAGTTTTGTCTCAGTAATTATTGTTTGTGATTCACAATTAATAGTGTCATAAGATTTGAAAACTTGTTAGGTTGAGTCCGGAATCAATCCGATTTGTGTTCATCTCTAGAGCTATATTAGGGTTTTCAATACGAAAAAGTTGTTTATCCCTGATTCTAAGTAGCATAATTGTGGTTAGTGCTTGTAGTGATACATCCTATTAGTCACAAGTGAATCATAAATTTTGTTAAAACGTCTAGTGCTTTTACACATTCGTTTGCATTGATGAGTCTTATTCCATAAATCTTAATGCTCTTAGGGAGTTAAACTTAATTGTGCTTTTACACTTTAGGTTGCTTTCGGACGAAGAATTCAAATATACATCTTTTAATGTGGTTGTGATGAAAACAGAGGAATTAACGGGTTATACTTGCGATCAAGGTATCCTAGGACTTTTAATAAATACGAGATTAAAATACCAATTCTAATCATTGATGAAAATACATGTTTGTGAATGATACTATCCCTTGACCAATATCTTCTCCTTATTGATTTCTCAAATTATTTACTTTGCTTTCAACTATTTTTATTTTCTTAAACAACAAACATACCTTGGGTTACTTTAGAAACTGAAATTTACATAACAACAAACGCCTCTCTGTGGATACGAACTCTTCCTTACCTTGTGCTTCATTTAAATTTAGTGCGTAAGAAAGTGAAATTATTTTTGACGGATTGACACACGGTCAAATTTTGGCGCCGTTGCCGGGGAGGCATACGGCTTGTTATTAAGTTTTTAGTTTCTTTTTACAATTTCTGTTTTTATCTTTGCTTTTCGATTCTTGTCTTGTTTCTCACTTGTTTGCGAGAATTGTTTGCAGGTGCATAATCTCTGGCTTCTAAGGATTGGAATTATCCAAGGTGCGGGATAGCTACTAGACGCGGCACAATACTCCAACCAAGTAAAGACACAACGGACGAGCACGAGGAGGAAGTAGGAGAAGAGATTTTCCGACAACGTGAAAGAGAAGAAATGGGTGATGCAACGTTCACTCAAGGACTTAGCTTCTCATAGGCTTGATACACAACAGGGGTGTATTCAAACAAACATCTTTTGGACTTCCACACCATTGTCACGGCTATGCTTCCAGCAAATGTTGAGGCGGATGGTGCAATGTTGAAGGTTTTCCGTTTCTCTTTAATGGATAGTGCTAAGGATTGGTTGTACTATTTACCTCCCGGAAGTGTAACAACATGGAATGGGTTGAAGAAACTCTTTTTGGAGAGATATTTTCCTGCATCCAAGGCTACTCAAATTCGCAAAGAAATTTGTGGGATGAAGCAAAATGTGGGAGAATCCTTATATGAATGTTGGGAACGGTACAAGAGATTGGTTGCAAGCTGCCCTCACCACCAATTTAGTGACGCTATGATCATCCAATACTTCTATGAAGGACTCCAATCAAGTGATAGGAATCTTATTGACGCTGCGGGTGGTGGTGCACTAGTTAGCAAGACGGTGGCACAAGCTAGGGAGTTGATTGAAAACATGGCAGCGAACTCACAACAATTCTTAAGTCGTGGTTCGGATGTGATTCTAAGAAGGGTGAGTGAAGTGAGCGAGGTGGAGGAACTTCGTCAACAAATGGGTAACATGAAAGCAATGTTGCAACAAGTTGCATCCGCGGTTATACCAACTTCTCCTCAATCTTATGAAGACGAGCAAGCTAATGCGATCTTTCCAAATCAACCAAGACGGTATGATCCCTACTCAAACACTTACAATCCGGGATGGAGAGATCACCCCAATTTTAGCTATGCCAACAAGCAAGGTGCGGTTCAACAACCTACCTTCAACTCTTCAAGTGGATTTCAACCTCAACAACAACAATTCCAGCCGAGACAACAATTTCAGCAACCTCCAGCACAACAATCGATGCAAACTCAAGGTGCTGATATTGATGCAAAGCTTTAAACTTTTATGCAAGGTATTTCCACCATGTTCAAGGAAAGTCAACAAGAGACTAAGAGTGCTATTAAGGAGTTGCAAACACAAATGGGCTCCATGGCGGTTGATATCAACAACTTGAAGGCACAAAATAGTGGGAGACTTCCTTCTCAACCTATTAACCCAAAAGAGGGTGTCAATGCTATTACATTGAGAAGCGGTACACAACTTGTGCAACCCGAAGTTGCTGATTCGGGCAAGGTGGAGACACCAAAGGAACCTGTTTTGGAGGAGAAAGTCGAGGATTCTCCCCAAACTTCTGAGGTACCTATTTCTAACTCTAAAACTCCGGTTTCTACTTATGTTCCTCCTCTACCTTTTCCTCGCAGATTTGCAAGTTCTAAGAAGGCGGAATTAGAAAAGGAGATTCTAGACGTTCTCAAAAAGATCCATGTGAACATACCACTCATTGATGCTATCAAGCAAGTACCAAAGTATGCAAAGGTGTTAAAGGACTTGTGTACCAACAAACAAAGGCTCAAAGGTAATGAAGTGCTTAGTGTGGGGGAGAATGCTTCGGCAATCTTACAACACAAACTCCCACTTAAGTGCAAGGATCCTGGTAGTTTTGACATTCCCGTCACAATTGGTAACAAAACTTTTCACAAAGCTATGTTGGATTTAGGCGCATCCGTTAATGTTATGCCGGCGTCAATGTATAGTTCACTTAATCTTGGTCCTCTCAAAAAGGCGGAAATTGTATTGCAATTAGCCGATCGATCTAATGTCTACCCAATGGGTATTGTTGAGGATGTTCTTGTGCAGGTTAATCAA
The DNA here is from genome assembly GCA_023531295.1 of Papaver armeniacum. NCBI lineage: Eukaryota > Viridiplantae > Streptophyta > Magnoliopsida > Ranunculales > Papaveraceae > Papaver > Papaver armeniacum. The sequence continues at coordinate 123,439 of JAJJWW010008381.1, forward strand.
CTTGTATTTCCTGCGGACTTTTGTGTGTTAGAGATGGATGAAGGTGCTCCGGACTCGTCTCTTCCATTGCTTCTTGGGCGTCCCTTCATGAAAACGGCGAAAACCATAATTGATGTGGATAAGGGAACGCTAACTATGGAGTTTGATGGAGAGACAATACGTTTCAACATTTTCGAGACGATGAGATATCCTAGCGATGTCCACTCTTGTTTCTCCATTGATGTTATGGATTCATTGGCACAACAAATGTTCGAATTAAACGGTGATGATGCTTTGGAAACCGTGTTAACTACATCCATGGATAATGGTGTAGAGTGTGGTAATGAAGTCAAGGAAGCTCTTGGTGATCTTAATTCACTCCAAGGATGCCCGAAAACTCATAATATCTCTTTTATTTCTTTACCATGCAGTGATGAAAAGCTTGTACCTTCAATTGTTAAATCTCCAAAGTTAGAATTGAAACCTCTTCCCGACCACCTTAAGTACTTGTACTTGGGTGATAATGAAGAGTTACCTGTGATTGTTTCTAATGAGCTTAATGATTTACAGGAGCAAAAACTTCTAAGGGTGCTAAGGAAGTACAAGACGGCCATAGGATGGACAATTGCCGATATCAAGGGTATTAGCCTTGCCGTTTGTATGCACAAAATTCGTTTGGAGGATGATGCAAAGCCTACTAGGGAAGCGCAACGTCGTTTGAATCCTCCCATGATGGAAGTTGTGAAAAAGGAGATACTCAAGCTTTTGGAAGTGGGTGTTATCTACCCCATATCCGATAGCAAGTGGGTAAGCCCGGTACAAGTGGTACCAAAGAAATCGGGAGTAACGGTGGTGGAGAATGATAAGAATGAACTTGTCCCAACTCGTGTGCAAACCGGTTGGAGGGTTTGTATTGATTATAGAAAATTGAATGCCACCACTAGAAAAGATCACTTTCCTTTACCTTTTATTGATCAAATGCTTGAACGTTTAGCGGGACACTCATACTATTGCTTTCTTGATGGCTATTCAGGTTATAATCAGATTGTGATAGCACCGGAGGACCAAGAGAAAACCACTTTCACTTGTCCTTTCGGTACTTTTGCTTATAGAAGGATGCCTTTTGGCCTATGCAATGCTCCGGCTACTTTTCAAAGGTGTATGGTAAGTATCTTTTCGGAATATGTTGAAAACATAATCGAAGTGTTCATGGATGACTTTAGTGTCTTTGGTGATTCTTTTGACCTTTGCTTGAACAACTTGTCTCTAATCCTTGAACGATGTGTTGAAACAAATCTTGTGCTAAATTGGGAGAAGTGCCATTTCATGGTAACTCATGGCATAGTTTTAGGCCATATAATATCTTCTAAAGGTTTGGAAGTCGATAAATCTAAGATAGACCTTATTCGTGCTCTAACCCCTCCCACTACGGTGAGGGAGATACGTTCTTTTCTTGGTCATGCAGGTTTCTATCGTAGGTTCATCAAGGACTTTTCCAAAATAGCGTCACCACTTTGTAACTTATTGCAAAAAGATGTGGTTTTTAACTTTGATGAGAAATGTATGGCGGCATTCAATCGTTTGAAAGAGCTTTTGATTTCAGCCCCTATCATTAAACCACCGGATTGGAGTAAGCCGTTTGAACTCATGTGTGATGCTAGTGATTATGCGGTTGGTGCGGTGCTTGGGCAACGTGTGGGGAGGCTTCCTCATGCTATCTATTATGCTTCTAGAACGTTAAATGAGGCTCAACAAAACTACACAACCACTGAAAAGGAGTTATTAGCCATTGTTTTTGCTTTAGAAAAGTTTCGTTCTTATCTAATTGGTACAAAAGTTGTTGTCTTTTCTGATCATGCATCACTTAGATACTTGCTTACAAAGAAAGAGGCGAAACCGAGGCTCATACGGTGGATTTTACTCTTGCAAGAGTTTGATATTGAAATCAAAGACAAGAAAGGGATTGAGAACACCGTTGCGGATCACTTGAGCCGACTTGCTGTGGACAAGGAGACTATCCCGTTGCGTGAAAGTTTCCCGGATGAGCAACTTTTCTCAATTGCCTTTGGAGAACCATGGTATGCCGATATTGTGAATTACTTAGTTTCTAAACAAATCCCACGTAACTTGTCTCGTCTTTGAGAGGGACAAACTTAAGAGGTTAGGGAACCAATACATATGGGATGACCCATACTTATGGAAACATGGTAGTGACCAAGTAATACGAAGGTGCGTGCCCGAATCCGAATTTAACTCTATCTTATCTTTTTGTCACTCATATGCTTGCGGAGGACATTTTGGGAGTAAGAGAACCGCGCACAAGGTACTTGAAAGTGGTTTTTATTGGCCAACTTTGTTTAAGGATGCACATATATTTTGTACAACTTGTGATAGGTGTCAAAGAACCGGCAATCTAGGTGTCCGAAATCAAATGCCACAAACTTTTATTCAATTTATTGAAGTTTTTGATGTATGGGGTATTGATTTTATGGGGCCTTTTGTCAACTCCCATGGAAATTTTTATATCTTACTTGCGGTTGATTATGTCTCGAAATGGGTGGAAGCTAAAGCCACCCCAACTAATGATTCTAAAGTTGTTTCAGATTTCGTGCAAGCTAATATTTTTGCGAGGTTTGGAATTCCAAGGGCGATAATTAGCGATGGGGGTTCTCACTTCAAAAACAGGTTCTTGCAAAGCTTGTTAAGGAAGTACAATGTGTCGCATAAGATTGCAACACCTTATCATCCCCAAACCAATGGACAAGCCGAGGTGTCTAACCGGGAGGTGAAATCAATTCTAGAAAAGACGGTGAACCCGACAAGGAAGGATTGGAGCATGCGACTCAATGATGCTTTGTGGGCGTATAGAACCGCATATAAAACACCTATTGGAATGTCTCCTTTTAGGCTTGTGTATGGTAAACCTTGTCACTTACCCGTGGAAATTGAGCATAAGGCGTTTTGGGCTATTAAACAATGCAACATGGAGATGGATGGGGCTGGAAAGCAAAGGAAGTTACAACTCCAAGAGCTAGAGGAGCTTCGCAATGATGCATTTGAAAGTTCACGGATTTACAAAGAAAAGACAAAAGCATTCCATGATAACATGATTTCTAGAAAACAATTTTGCATAGGGCAGAAAGTGCTTTTGTTTAATTCTCGCTTGCATTTATTTCCGGGTAAACTAAGGTCACGATGGATCGGGCCTTTTATTGTTACTAATGTGTTTTCTCATGGTGCAGTGGAAATTCGTAGTATAGCTACAGGTAAAGAACTTAAAGTGAATGGGCACCGGTTGAAACCATATTATGAGAACTTCACTTCCGAAGTGGTGGAAGGAGTTAACTTTGTGGATGTGCTCCCTCCGGAGGAGTCATAGAAAGCAAGGAGATAGTCGGGCTGACGACTTTAAACCAAGCGCTAATTGGGAGGCAACCCAAAGGATGAGTATTTCTTGTCTTGTATTTATTTCTTTTCTTGTTTTGAGTTTTTCTTGTTTTGTTTTTACTTTGTTTTTTGCTGATTTCTTACTAGGATTTCCCACCTTGACTTACTTTGGACGATTCAATTTACATTGAGGACAATGTAAAGTTTAAGTGTGGGGGAGTGGTTTATGTTGTAAGTTTTTGCAATTTTTCAACTTTTTTGTGAACTAGTGAATAAGAAAACCCCAACTTGTAGTTCTTTAGAATCACATAGTATACATGTCGCTAAGATTACATCGAGAATCTCACAATAGTGACTGAACTTAGAGATGACAGAGAACATGATCGGGTTTCTTAATTGTATGAGAGTTAAAGTTGGATTTAACCATGCCAGTGGCAAATAAGGTGCAGGCTGAATTCGGTATTAGAATAGTGATCCCTATAGTGGAGACTACCCATGTTACATAATGTGAGGCACCGACCTTCAATTCTTTGTACCTGTCTAAATTGTGCTTTTTGAGTGTGTGTCACCGTACGTAAATTGAAGGGCAGAATGGTGAGCTGTCCAATTTCCCACCATAGAAGCACTATTTTGATCTCTTGAGTGCTATTTTTATCAACCATGTTGGTGACATCGAATTGCTAACTTACATTCCACTTGTGATCTTGTTCGCAGTTAGCACCATCCACCTTATCTCTCTCTACACCAACAGGTCCATAGAAACACCATCATCATCAACAAGAGGAGCATCACAAATTCGAAGGAAAGTTGAATACGTTCGAGGTTTACAAACAATGGTATAAAATGGGCAGATTTCAGATTTGAGTAAAGCAACAAAAACAGGGGCAGAATTTTTATAAGTTGGAGACTAATATACAAGAGCGGAAATTATTAAGGATGAGAGTTCGAGAAGTTATGATATCAAGACATATAAGTTGTGAAGATTCAAGCGGTAAAGTACTTACACCATGGCATTGTACTTACTTTTTTATTTTTTATTTTATTTGTATTTTACTTTCTCTTGTCTCAATCAAAAAAAAAAAAAAAAAAAAAAAAAAAAAAAAAAAAAAAAAAAAAAAAAAATTTGAAAAAAAAAAAAAAAAAACGGAAATTAAAAAAAAAAAAAAAAAAAAAAAAGAGAGACAAGAGAAAAATGTTTTTTATTTTGTTTTATTTTTATTTGTTATTCAAAAAAAAAAAAAAAAAAAAAAAAAAAAAAAAAAAAAAAAAAAAAAGAAAAGAAAAAAAAAAAAAAAAAAAAAAAAAAAAAAAAATTGGGTTTGTATAGTTTGTTTTTATTTTTGTATTCTTTCAATAAAGCCTATGGAAAGAAGGAATATCTATAATGAAGTTTCAAGCGACAAGAAATTAGAGGAAATAATCATATTGTCGAGATTCTACGAAGTTCGAGAGTTATCATCAAGAGTTGAAGACCGAAGACGAAGATGAAGACACCGATAGGAGACCGAAGACGTTTCTATGGATGCTGTGAGAGTGGTGCTAGCTGCACGTTGAACGGATAACGAGGTAAGTAAGCATATTCCCACCTTCGTTAAATGGTTGATTTCCTTTCGAAGAGATCGTCAGAAAAATGGGTTTTCAAAAATATATAAAAGATGTGGGTTTTCAAAACTTTCGGAGGGTTAAGCCTTCCCACCATTCAACGTGTCGCAGGATTCTCTCTTCATTCCAACCTGGACACATGTGTGACCCATAAAGAGTCATTTTATTATTGAGAGCAATATCATAAAACCCTTTCTTGTGAGGCGAGTCGAGACTTTTGATCACTCCGAACCCGAATTTTAGTCGAGAAGGGATGGTTATCTCTCTCTCAACTTTTAAGAATGAGATTGTGTTCATTTATGTGTCTAACTTCTTATGACTAGTGTGCAGAATCTCTATGTCTTCTTAGCGCGTTGGATACTATCATTTCGGAGAACTAGTAAGTTGGAAAAATAGGTTTTGTGGGTATATCTCTAAACCCTCACGAGACTATAACTCGTCCACTAGGGACACCTAGGGGTTTAAAGGCTTGTTATTTATGCTAAAAGTGACCGTAGCCTCGACGACACGGAGTTGTTGTATTTTATTGTTTTGTTTGATTTGCTCGAGGACAAGCAAAGTCTAAGTGTGGGGGAATCTGATAGGTGTAGAATACACCGTATTTACTATATAGAGTTTATGCTTTCTTTGCTATTTTTCGTGTGAATTATGTATCTTATGTTTGAATTTGAGTTATTAGGTACTTTGGAGTCATTCGGAGTTAAACAAGAAGAAAACGTTCAATTGGAGCTAAATGGAGTGAGGAGGTCAATTCATAGGCGAGACATGGAGCCGGCTGAGAGTGCGCAAGGAGATGGGAAGAATTAGACTGTCGGTTACCTGGAACTGACAGGCCCAATAATAGTGGTGGCCCGTATCTAACAGTGGGTGCCATTAGTTATTCCATTGCCCCTTATCTATCTCATTCGAGTGGGATTAGCCACTCCCTTTCCTACACCCTAGATCGAAACTTTCAACTTCATTAATTTTTCAATCATTATCCGCACCTGAGATGGAGTTGAGAGAAAGGGACGTTGCGGCCAGAAATGGAGGAGATCGATGGGGGAAATCGGTTAGAGAAGATTTGTTTTCGATCTGTGAGAAAAGAAAAGCAGCCATGTCTGCTAATCCGTGAGGAATCGGTGATGGTTTTGGGGCTGAGAACGAGATTTGTAATGTGATGGCTTTCGTGAAGATGGTGAGGGTTTCGATCTGTGAGTTGGAAATCGAGAGAAACAGATCGAGAAATTGATGCTGAGAAGAGTTACAGAATGAGAAGAACGAATGGGTTTACTGAATCAAGAAGTAACTCAAGCTGGTGAGGACGAACTAAGGGTTTGAAGCATCAGGAGAAGGTGATAGAGAGAGAGTTAGCCATGGCAGCATTCAGGGGAGGATTAGCCAAGGCTGCTGTGATTGCCGAGATCAAGTCTGAGGGTAATGGAAGAAGAAATTGGTTCTAATCTGTTGGTGGTGAAGTCAAGGCAGCCAGGCAATGGCATTGCAAGATGGACTAGCTTGAACTGAGGTTGCAGGTTGCATTTGGAAGATGGTTGACCTCAGATTGGAGCTGGTTGCAGGTCTTGATGTGAATGTGTTGCTGTGTTCAGAGCAAGGGCATACCAGGAATCCCGTGGAGGTGCAGGCTTGTTGAAGATGCAGCCACAGTTTCACTGGCAGAGTAAAGGATGAAGTGAAGGGTTTGGAGATTATTTCGATTGACTCAGGAGGAGAAATTGGTAGCTGAGAAGAATTGAAGCACTGGTGGAGCAGCAAGATGATGTTTATGCCCTGTGAACTGAGCAGGTTATGGAGTTGCCTGTGAGCTGCATATGAGTTGGGGCTATGAAGTGGTTATGGTATTCCGAGAAAGATGGGATTTGAGTTCGTGGAGATGCACTGTGTTGGTGATTAAAGCTCAAGCAAAGGGAGCTACTTCGCAGGCAGGAGCAGAAGCAGTGGATCGACTCTCTTGAGCTCAAAGCATTAAACCAGGGAGTTGAGTTGACTCTGGGATGGTGGTAACCGAGTTTTGGATCTTGGTCTTTTGTTAAATGGATCGGGGCTGATTTGTTCTTTGTTTAATGGCTTTGAGTCTGGCAAAGTGGCTGCCTGGTGGTGTGATTTTTGAGCTTGATGTGCATGGTGGCATTGCCAATGGATGGAATTGAGGCAGTTGGAATGGTACTGGTGGATGTAGTGGAGCTCGTTTGTGGCTCAGGGCAGGAAGGCTGGAGCTGTGATGTTGCTGTGCTCTGTGATGAGCCAGGTGCGGTCTGATGATAGGGTTTTGCAGGAACTGAAATTGGATGCTGTGTTTTGCTTCAGCTGAAATAGCTTAAAGATGAAGCTCACAGATATTTCAGTAAAGATGAAGCTGTTGTTGCCATGGCTGAATCATGAACAAATCAACGAGCAAGAGGGTTTCTCGGGACCGATGCATGGTCGTGGTTGTCTTTGTTATGTGAGAATCAACAGGATGAAGCACATTTATTCTTCGATCTTTATTATGGTCATCATGTGACTGGACGGCGCATTTGAAAGTGGATAGGATGCGAGACAGAATTGTTGGTGTTTGGAATGGTTTGCGGAAGCAAATGACAAAGAAAAAATCGGGTGACTACAGCCCAATAAGGTAGTGATGTTTGCAGTTTAGGAGGTGATGCAAGAGAAGCTGGTGCTTAAGCAATTCAGTTAAAGTGCAAATGGCAGGCTAGAGCTGCAGGCATGAGCTAGCATTGAGAGAGCTGCAGGGAGTGTAGCAGATTACAGGGTTTGTGAACTGAGCTGTGTTTCAAGATAGGAGGTGAACTGTGATTGTAGGTGGCAGCCGAAGATTTGTGTGAAGCAACAAGAGAAGTGTGGCCTGAGAAGGAGAATGAATTACCAGGGTCATAATGGCTGGTTGAAGTGCAATGATTGCACTACAGAATTAGGCCTGGCAAGTTGGCCTGGCAAGTTGGCCTGGCAAAACAGCTCAGGTCTCTGACAAGCCTGGAAGGCTAGCCACTCAGCTAACCCTGAATCAGCCTGAATCATCCTGAATCACATCTGAGTCATGGTCTGACCGAGTTGACCAGACTTGAATCTCCCTGACTCGGTGCTGACCGAGTTAACTCGTTGACCTGCCGATCCGACTCGTTGACCGGTGATCGGGCGGACTTTGCCGGTCACCGGAGCTGATTTCCGGCGACTTTTCGGCCGATTTCCGGCCACAATCCCAGTCTTCCGGCGACCGTTTTCGGGGCGTATTTTCTACACGGGTTTCTCATTCTTGTGGGCTTGGTGGACTCTCACCTAATGGACTTTGAAGACTAAACCTAATTTTGGAAGGAGAGAAAGGCTATAAAAGGGAGGTTTTCTACAACACATGGGATATCTTTTTGCTTGGAATTCTTTTGGAGAGCCACTTTTGTTTACGCTTCTAGGGTTTGGTTTTGTTCTTCTTCTTCCTTGTTTATTATTGAATATTGATGATGATGAACTCCATAGCTATGAGTAGCTAAACATCTTATTGGTTATGGGATAAAAGTTGATTTCTCAACATGCTTTTGATTCAATGAATTAGTTTTGTCTCAGTAATTATTGTTTGTGATTCACAATTAATAGTGTCATAAGATTTGAAAACTTGTTAGGTTGAGTCCGGAATCAATCCGATTTGTGTTCATCTCTAGAGCTATATTAGGGTTTTCAATACGAAAAAGTTGTTTATCCCTGATTCTAAGTAGCATAATTGTGGTTAGTGCTTGTAGTGATACATCCTATTAGTCACAAGTGAATCATAACTTTTGTTAAAACGTCTAGTGCTTTTACACATTCGTTTGCATTGATGAGTCTTATTCCATAAATCTTAATGCTCTTAGGGAGTTAAACTTAATTGTGCTTTTACACTTTAGGTTGCTTTCGACGAAGAATTCACATATACATCTTTTAATGTGGTTGTGATGAAAACAGGGAATTAACGGGTTATACTTGCGATCAAGGTATCCTAGGACTTTTAATAAATACGAGATTAAAATACCAATTCTAATCATTGATGAAAATACATGTTTGTGAATGATACTATCCCTTGACCAATATCTTCTCCTTATTGATTTCTCAAATTATTTACTTTGCTTTCAACTATTTTTATTTTCTTAAACAACAAACATACCTTGGGTTACTTTAGAAACTGAAATTTACATAACAACAAACGCCTCTCTGTGGATACGAACTCTTCCTTACCTTGTGCTTCATTTAAATTTAGTGCGTAAGAAAGTGAAATTATTTTTGACGGATTGACACACGGTCAGTTATGCCAGGGTATGCAAGGGAGCTCAAGGCAATGTACAGTAAGGCTTAACAACACACAACACAAGGTCTCACACAAATTTATCGCTTATCGGCCACAGTGTAAGCACAGACTAGCACAAGGCACCACTCACCTTACAAGTCGCAGGGTTTGCTCAATTGCACCTTATGCGCCTCCCTCTTGGGTTGGCTCAGCCTTGCCACTTGCACCTGTTAGCTTAACAAGCAAAGTTCAGTCCTCAATTTCATACAATAAACAACCTAGCTATTGTGCTACAATGACAGAGCTAAGCTCTGAGCAAAGCACTCAGAGTTCAGGGCTATGCTACAGGGAGCAATGTCAAACTCAGTTCTCAAAAATTACACAGTTCAAAACAATGGAGCAGTATTTGCAGTATGAGAAGCAGCCACTGTTACAGATGCAGATGTGTAAAGCAGATGTGCACTGAGAGATACTGATGTGTAAAGATGCTTATGCTGATATGACACAGGTGTGATGAGCTAGGCCAGGCAAGCTTGAGCTCAGTCCAGCCCAGATGCTGACTGAGAGAGTAAGTGCAATGCAACAAATTAAGCTAAGTGGAGCTAAGAAACAATGAAACACAAAGTGAAGCTAAGTTATACTAGCAGAAGGGTAATGAAACTACGATGCAGATAAAACTAAGTTGCACTAATGCAGGCTAAGTTATACTAAAAACAGGACTTAAAAGCAAAAATTGTAAAGTGAATATATACAGAGATAGATGAAAACTCAGTGAAACAAGCCAACAATCACAGGGCACACGCCAAGTCCCCGGCAGCGGCGCCAAAAACTTGGTAGGCCTCGAGAAGTGTTATAAATTATGGCCTACGTGTTATAATCCGCAAGTGCACGGCGTCTATCGGAGACGCGGCAAGTACGGGTCGATCCCACAAGGACTTGTGGTGCTCTGATTTTGATCTATGGCTTTACCTAACTGAGTTCTATGAAGTATTGTGACAACAGGGGGTATGTAACTCAAATAATTGGTTTTGTCGAAGCGACTGAGATGGAAATGTGACACTAAACTAAGGCAATTAAATGAAATTATGACTAATTGGAGAGCACCAGGGTAGTTGCTTTCACCACTAGACCCTATGCTAAGGTAATCCACTGAGGTTGTATTCTTATACTTTCCTAAAGAAGATTTTAAGGTATGATGTATCGGCTAATCTTCCTAATTCATCCCTAGTATAGAATGTCTTTTTATAGTACACTCTACCACAGATTCCTTGGTTAATTAACTAATCAACATTCCTATTCTATTAAGCATCTGTCTTCTTCCCTGGAAGTTTCTAATGTAGAATTGATTAACTTTTAACTCAAATTCTCCCCTAGTATTGGTCTGTCTTCTTACAGCCATGACCAATCACAGGAGAATTGGGTTAATGGGCTAATCATACTTCTACTTCTATGAGGCATAATAATAATAACAACAACAATATGATTCACTCAATATTTTATCTAGGGTTTCAACAACACCCTGGAAATGTAAATTAAAACATAACAAGAACAAATTGAACACAAGAAAAGCTAATTGACGCTCTGGCTAGCCCAGGCATAAACTCTATCAACCCCAGTTCATCTCCATTTATACATGCACAAAACCCAAACCCTAATTCATTTTAAATTGAAAAGTAAACGCAAAATAATTCGAACCCATACTCTGATTGCCTCCGAATTGCTTGTCCGCTCTGCTTTCAATCGGCTCGATTGATGTTTTCCCTCAATTGATGTGAAGTAAGAGCAAACCCTAGCTCTAATTATCTTTAATATAGCCTCTAGGGTTAAGATAGAGGCTAGATGAAAGATAACTCGAACTAGGTGCAGCGAAGATGGTTGTGGTGGTACTGTTGGTGTCAGGGAAGGAGAGATGGTGGCGGAGGTGGTGTTGCGAGAGGGTTTGGTCGGGGAAGAATGGGTGGTTTCTCTGCAGAGGTCGTGGGAAAGAGGTGAAGAGAAGAAAGAGAAGATGAGGGTGAAATGGCTAGGTCGATGGGGGTATAGGGTTAGGGTAGTTTGGGTGTTGAGCGGGCACGGTGAAGTATCGATGGGAAGGCATCGCGAGCGTAGGATCTAGTTTGGAGAAGATCTCGAACGGTCGAGGGAGAAGCGAGGCGATTTTGTGGAGCGGGAGTATCAATACATGATGTGAACGATGGAGCGACCGTAGGATGTAGCTAGACGCGATCTGAACGGCCGGGATGAACGGGTTCGGATCCGGGTCGTTGGTAGCTCTAGCCCATGTCTTCCTTGTTGGGTTGCAATTGATTCGCGCGTGGGCTTTGGCTATCTCCGCTCCATAGATGCTCGTCTCCAATTCTTCGCTCTTTTGGCTCCTCAGATTCTCCGAGCTCTATTTATTACCTAAAAACACAAAATTAATTAATACAAATATTTATTCTTGAAAACAACGAAAACACAGAATCTGGGATAATATCTGATTTCTAAGCGCAAAAGATGAGTAAAATGCCAATAAAAAGGTGTATAAATATGCACTATTTGGCACTCATCAGTCATTTTCTAAAAAAGTGAAGAGAAGGTTCAGCCATTACCACCACCGCCAGAAATGCACAGAACAAATTCAGCAAAGGGGAAAGAAACATTCGTAATAGAAGTTGGATCGAAAGCTAAAAATTTGTTTTGCAACTCCATTGTACACTCATACCGAACAATTGAAGATTTTCATGATAATGTTCTCAGTAGGGTTTTCACGAGGGATGCTGATAATAAAGAAGTGATGAACATTGCGAAGACATTGCAGTTAAAAGAATGGCAAATGCAGATTATTTCTTTCACCGCAGAAGAGATTCCTGAAGGCAGAGAGACGCATGATAGCCCATTGGTTGTAAAATTGGAAATTAATCCAAAACATGTAGATGGCGAAGACGACGAAGCATAGAATTGTTGGGCGATCAATAGAATCTTAATTGATACGGGGAGCTCAGTAAACATTCTTTTCTACCATACTTACAAGACTATGGATGGGAAGGATGAAGAATTGATACCTTCGAAGTATAAGATATATGGTTTCAATGGCACAACGAATAAGCCTAAAGGAGAAGTTCATATGAGAATACCCTTGCAAGGATTATCAACGGAGATTTTGTTCTGTGTAGTCGATGTGGAGTCCCCTTATAATGCATTGATCGGAAGGCCATGGTTGCACGAAATTCTGGGCGTAGCGTCGACTTATCATCAGTGCATAAAGTTTCCTCATCCTAGCGGTGTCGGAATTATAAAGGGAGATTGGATGGAAGGACAAAAATGCTATGAGATTGACGTGGAGAGTTGCGAGGAGAGAGCTGCAAAAAGAAAGGGCTGGAAGCAACATACAAAAGATGAACAAAGAAGAGAAAGGTTGATGGTGGATACCATAGATGTAAGAGGAGAAGATACATTGCGAAACAAGTGCATGAAAACAGTTGAAAATTATTATGGAAAGGAATCATTAAGAGATTTGAATGGTGCAGAGATAGAAAACAGCAGGGTCAAAAGGTGTAAGAAGTGAATATTCATTGTTATCAAAATTAGTGACAGAGGCATATCAAGAGTAGGAGGAAGAAATAATAATTGAAGAAGAAATGTGCGAGAATCTCGCTATCAAGAATGTATGAAAAATTTGATTGAAGAATTGAAATGAGATTATTACAAACAAAGCAAAATTGTGCGATAGCTTCGCAAACAAAATAGCAAGAGATAATAAAAAATGAATGATTGATTGAATTAACAAAAATGAATGAGTGAGTGAATGGGACGAACCTTTATGGCGTACACCCTAGTTCGCGAATGATATTTCGCAAGAGGCAAATGTAAGACCTAAAGTGCATCATATAAGGGGTATCTCTTGACATGGCTCGGGGAAAGGTTACACCGCTCCCGGAACCCGAGTCATGGAGATTGGGGGCCCATGAAAGCCTATCCGGGAGAGATACCTTGGATTTCCAACTATATATATAAGGTTATACCCCGGTTGGACGCCCGAGGGTCTCTTCCAAGGAGTCGAGTGTATGCTCAAGGCGCCGGGTACACGGTTGAGCCAAGAGTGCCCGGGGCATTTGAAGTGTCTCGGCCATTCTTGGCAAGTCTTGGTATATCTTGTACTCGGCCCGAAGAAAACTCCACTTAGGGTGCAGTCTCGTAACCATAAACCATATAGGTATAAGGGATAAGAGGCTGCGAAAACAATCGGTTGTTGTTGTTAAGACCGGATGGGAGGAGCTAGTCTTGTATGGCCGATGTACGCCTCCTTGAAGGGGCAACCGGGGAGAAGATAATGGCGGCACCCTCCATTAGGGAGCTGATAAGTGTCAAAAGACGCAAATGTCATGAGGCTTTATTTTCGTAAGGAAATTTAGGCTTGTCATATTTGTGCGATGATCCTGTAGAGGCAATAATACTAACGCAAGGATAAGACGAGATCAATGGGTTTTTGCATGAAAATGTAAAGACGTCCTGCGATTTCGTCGCGAAGACGACAATGTCATGGGATTTTACATTCGCAAGAGTATTTAAGCCTGTCATATTGTCGCAAATAAAATATCTGCAGAGGAAAAAATACTTAAGAAATGATAAGACAAGGTCAATGGGTCATTACATGAAAATGTAAAGACGTCCCCGCGATTTTGTCGCAACGAGGGGTGGCGAAATAAGACCTTTAATTAGGAAGGCAAAATAAGACCACACAAGAAATGATAAGGCAAGATCAATAGATTTCTTCATTTGTGAAGACGTCCTGCGATCTTGTCGCAATGATAAACTTCAACATAAATAAAGATATAGCCATACAAAAAATTGAGGAAGCAAATAAGCTTGCGAAAAACGATTATATTTCTTCATAAAGTTACCAACAATAAGGGCAAAATTCAGAGATTTCATTACTTAGAGATAATTGATCAAATCTCTCATTTGAAAATAAATAACAGAGGCAAGTATGGGAATGAATAGGATAAAATCTTGTTATTCATTTCCACATGATAGATTTATGTATTCATAATGCTTTGGTCGGGTTGTATTACAAAGAAGAATTGCTTGATTAATATGCGCAAGTAAAGAAAACAAAGATTGAATTCATATTTAGTAATCCAAGAAATTTACAATGAGAGGTTATAGAAATGGAAGATTAAAAGGGTATATATACAGATATTACAAGAAGCGAAAGAAGAAAAAGAATTTATTTCTTTGAGGATTCTTCTTCTTTGTCAGATTCTTCAATTCCATCATTCTTTTTTGCCAGATTCTTCTTCTTCGCTAGCTTCACTATCGAGACATCCGAGAAAGGCATATCTTCAGGAATATCATCAAGAAGACAAGGATATGAACTAAGAGGAATGCGGTGATCATTGCAAACTGTTTCAATAGTTTGATTGCGAAAACGAACAACATCATTATTAAAATTCGCTACTGTAGCTTGCAGTTGTTTCTTCAACTTGGAATACTTGATGTCGCGAAAAGAGAGGTCCTTTGCGAGCTGTTCTTTTTCAGATTCAAGTTCTTCAATCCTTGTCTGAAATCTCTTCTCGGCTTCTGCAAACAAGTGACAATAAGTTAATAGCAATACTACGAGAAAAAGGAGTAATAAAGTAAAAAGGAATAATAAACAACCTTCTCTCGTCGGATATCATATCTTTAACCAAGGTAGTATGCTCGGCATGAAGGCTAACATCAACACCTAAGTTATTCCTGGCATTATCTAGAACCTTCGCAGCCCAAGCGAATTCATCATCATTATTTATAACGAGAAGCGAACGAATTTGATCTTCTCGCTCATTAAGTATGGCATTCGACGAAGAGATTCATCTCGTTCAATTTGTACTTCGAGAAGAGATTTTTGAAATTTTGCTAATGCGTGCACCTTTATTAGCAATGCGGTCTTTGTCATCTATAAGGCCACTAATTTTCTTCCTTAAAGTTTTGGTTTTCTTATGGGAATCAAGATACATTTGTTTAAATCGGTTGGCTAAACCTAAACTAGATCTATGCTCAACCTCTAAGAGACGATATTTGGCTTGAAGTTCATTTAATGGAAAGGAATCAACTTTGTTTGACGAACTAATTAAAGATTCGTTGAGATGAGTGAGAAGAACATCATTATCCATAGGCTCGGAAATGAATGGAGAAGAATGGCTTCTTTGGAGAGATTATATATGTCTGCGAAAATAATAAATCAGGCAAAGAAAAGCAGATGACAAAATAAAGACGACTTGAAGAGTAAAATTTTTTTACCATAAAGTTGTTGATTTGCACTTTGAAGAGTAGATATTTTATCCTTCTAAGAAGTAGACTCAACTTCCAACTGTTGAATTTTTTCATCTTTCTTGCGAGACGTCGCAACTTCAGTTTCTAGTTCTTGGATCTTCTCTTTGAGTTGGAGATTTTTCTTTTCAAGGTTGTTGCGTCTTCTCTCGAGATCTGAGGCAACAACAAAGGAAGCTCTCCCGGACTATAAAGGAAAGTAAAGAAATTGTTAAGATAAAGCTTATAATCGAAGTCACAGAGAAGCAAAGGAATATGAACATACCAAAGCACTGAGTGCATTTAAGAGACTTGGAGTCATTGTTCGGGAAACTCCGCAAAAAGATTCATTATCCTCTAACAGCGGGGCATCGCAAATTTTAGCGAGAGCTTCGCAAGTAGCAGATAAATGATCATCTCCCAATCCTTGCATAGAATCGGAGAAGACACTAGACAATTGCGCCATAGCAGAAGCGACCGAGTGATTCTCCTTCGCAGAGGAAGTACCAATCTCATTTTCATCCTCGTCAGAGCTCTCGCTGGTTTGGGAACTAGAATGAGAAGAGGGATGGGTTTTCCGTTTTTTAGAAGATGGAGCAGAAGATTTATCCTTGCGAAGAGTGATTTTATTCTTGCCCTTAACCTTCGCAGCTTCGGGAATGTCTATTTCTTCAACAACCTTCGCACACAAATGAAGATAAGAAACAGAGGCAACAATATTGTTAAAAATAACAAAAGAAAGTATTTCTTACTTCATCCGTGATCGATCGGAGTATCGCGCAGTACTCGCCTTTGGACGTCTACTATAACTCTTTTTCAATTTGGTAATCTGAAGATTTTGCAAATCTAGTAAATATAAGAGGAAGGAAATATCGCAAAAGCAAATCTGAAATAGGCAGTATACCTCTTTTGCCTTCTCGGGCCACTTAAATTCCCAAGGATAGTAGTCTGCGAGATTCGCAGGGAGTACATGTGAACCCTCACGATATAGGGTCCACTCAGAAACAAAGGAACAACCCACCACTTCTCATCTTTGGAGTGCCGAGGAACATTATTTTTGCCCGAGTGCCAGTCAATGTCTTGCATGAGCAGCTTATTAGCATCAATGTTATCCTTTCTCTTCAATCGAGCACCCCAGCGAGATTTATCATTTCTCATATTTATTACTGCATAATTCGCAAAGAAATTTTCTACGGTATACTTCTCAGCGACTATTTGTAAATTTGCGAATCTAGGATCTTTGACATCATCAGGATATAAAGATCCTTTACCAGCGCCACGATTGGCGAATTCAAGCATTAGACGGATGCAGTCGCCGCTCAATTGATAAATAGCTCGCGAGAATTTCTCATGAGCAAGAATTTCATAGAATAATGGCATCTCAGGATTGTATAGAGGAATGGGAAGGCCTGCGAGGATTTGACCTAGCGAGACTATGATTTTCTGATCATCACATTGATGATTAGAAAATAGTTTTGCAGAAAGTATAGATGAAGATTCTTGATCAGGAATGGTTGATAGAGTAAAGCCCTTTTCTTTTAAATTCTCTTGAGCTTCATTAAAAAGGGGTTTATATGTACGACCAAGTGAAGCCATTATTAGAGTATGGGAATGAATAGAGAATTGAAGATCGAGGGAAAGAAAAAAGAGAAGGTTTACTGAGAGCAGAAGCGCAAATTGCGGAGGAAGAAGGTTGAAGGAAAGTTGCAGAGGGAAAATAAAAGAGAAGAAGAGAAGGGTGAGAAAACTATATATAGAGAGAAGAATCCTCAAGAAAACAAATACATTTAATGTGAGATGGGACGTGAATCGTCAAGAATAAACGGTTGAAAGAGACGTGTCAAGAAAAGAGTGGAAGAAGAAACATCTGTAATAAATTCCGTATAAAAGTACGGGAGTGAAACAGATAAAGATAAGCTGTTGCGGCGTTTCAAAATATTGGTTCTCATGACATTCTCTCCTTCGCGAGAAGACATGAGAAGAGGCAAGATGTAGGATCGAATATCGCGACATCAATACTTCGCGAGATTAATAAACGACGACATTGCGAAGGTGTTGCAGAAAGTAAAATAAATGACGCAATGGATGACGACAGCTTTAACACGAGGAAGATGTGAAAATCTGGCGAAGGTTAAGAGTGTCGCGAGGATGAACACTTATACACTTGCGACACTTCGCGAGTTATTCCCGAAAATAAAGGACAACTTAGCTGTCATCCACTGTGTACTACCCTATATAAAGGGGTGAGTAAGTCTGTTGTAAGGAGGGTTCTTTTTGAATTGTTAAGCAAGTCATTAGGAGAGAGAAAATTTAGAGTGATTGTAATTTCTTTAGTTCTGTTCTATCCTCCTTTGTAAACATTTCAAGAAAATAATCAATAAAATCTATAGTTATTCATCTTCAAATGGATTAGTTGAGTAAATTCTAGTGAGGGGTGTAGTGTGGGATTTCCTGCAACTACAATCACAACAATGGCACCGCCGGCGAATACCAAAGAGTTACAAGCCTTTATAGGACGAATATCGTACATACGACGCTTCGTACCTGGTTTAGCACAACTGATGACTGCGTTCCTTCCCTTGCTGAAAAAAGGTATACCCTTCGTATGGGGAGAGGTACAGTGTGCCGCCTTTGAAAAGTTGAAGCAGTTTCTTATCAGCCTTAAGATTCTTAGACCGCCGATACGCGGAGTCCCTCTTTATCTCTACACGGCATTTACCAGCTCAGCAATCGGCGCAGTTCTCGCGCAAGACATGGGGGGAACTGAGCTGTCACCTATCTATTACGTGAGTCGGGTCCTATGAGATGCGGAATTAAGATACCCACGTGTAGAGCAAGCAGTTCTCGCGCAAGACATTGGGGGAACTGGCTGTCACCTATCTATTACGTGAGTCGGGTCCTACGAGATGCAGAATTAAGATACCCACGTGTAGAGCAAGCATGTTTGACCTTCATATACGCGACTCAAAAACTACGCCCCTACCTCCTAACACATGAAACCATTATGGTGGCAGCAGCGAACCCGATAGCGTACCTGGCTTCGAAGCCTGTCCTTACAGGGAGAACCGCCCGATGGTTGCTTCAACTATCGGAATTCGAGCTCAAGTACCAGCGGCCGAACCTGTAAGAGGACAAGCAATAGCCGACCTCATGTCCATGTTCCCAGGAGCAGGAGACGATAAAGTACACGAATACATACCTGGAGAGGTCGCGGCAGCGGATGTTGACAAGCCTTGGACCATGTTCTTTGACGGATCCTCTTACGGGTCCGTGGGAGGAGCAGGAGTAGTCTTCGAGCCCCGAGGGGAGAACTACTCTCATACTCGTTCAAACTGGATTTTTCATGCAGTAATAATGTGGCAGAGTATGAAGTCCTAATTTTGGGACTCCAAATGGCGAAAGAGCTTAACCTTGGAGGCTTTGAAGTCAAAGGCGATTCCCGGCTTGTTACGAATCAAGTGAACGGAGATGTCCACGTCAAAGAGCCGCACCTGGCCCCCTACCGGGCAGAGGCCCAGAGGCTAATGAGTCAAACGGGATCAACTTTAGATCATACTGGAAGAGGCGAAAATAAACACGCAGACGCCTTGGCGACCTTGGCAAGAGGGAACAGTTACGGTACGAAGAAAAAGGCTGCCTAGTACTTGGAAAGAGGACTTGTCCTTCGAGGAGGCGGACGACTGGAGAAAGGCATACATTGAAGACTTGACACGGATGGACGAAGAGCGAGTGATTCCTACTCAAGCCTTAAAGAAGTTCGTTATGATCCAAGGTGCGTTGTATTACAGGGCGGCCGGAGGATTCCTCGCAAGATGTGTAGACAAAAGGGAGGCGGAGAAGTTACTCCGGGAACTACACACGGAAACATGTGGGCAGACCGGTGTCGTTCATCTATACAGAAGGCTTCAAAGGATGGGCGTATATTGGCCAAGTATGTCGGCTCAAGCATCAATACTCCAAGATAGTTGTGCCGATTGCCAAGACCCGCCACAGCCCGCGGAAGTCTGCACAGTCGAAGAAGTAGACTGGAGACAACCTTACATCGATTTCATCCAACACAGGAAGCTACCTGGTGACAGACAAATGGCTTTAAAAATACAAAAGAAGGCAACGCGTTTCTTCATGCATGAAGGCATTCTCTATCGGAAAAGTTATGGTAATGCCGCGCTACGATGCCTGTCAAATCAGGAAGCCATAGAAGCCATGACCCGATCCCACGATGCAGAGCACCAGGGGATGCGGAAGTTGTTCCTGCAACTCTACGAAGGAGGGTTTTACTGGCCGACCATGGAAAGTGATACCGCAGAACACGCCCGAAGATGCTTACAGTGCCAGACACATGGGAACTTGATCCAACCCCCCGCATTATTGCATAACATAGTAACACCTTGGATGTTCCACAGTTGCGGGCTCGATCTTATAGGGCCAATCAACCCAACATCCTCAAAGAGACATATGTACATAATCACCGCCACCGAGTACACGTCGAAATGGGTCGAGGCGATGCCTCTCAAAGATTACGCAGGTGCCACAATAGCCGCATTTATCAAAGAATACATCATTTGCAGGTTCGGCGCGCCCATGATAATCAGGGCAGATAACGCGAAATCATTCGTGAACAAGGATGTAATTGATCTACTCCGCCAATACAATGTAAGGCTCTACACGTCTACCCCTTATTATCCCAAAGGGAATGGGCAAGCGGAGGCAACAAATAAGACGCTCATCCGCATCCTCAGTAGAATAGTGCATGACCACCATAGAGAGTGGCACAAGCAGTTGTCGTTGGCACTCTGGGCGTATAGGATTTCTAAGCGCAGTTCTACAGGCGCATCCCCCTACTCACTGGTCTACGGAGAAGATGCAATCCTACCCGCAGAGATAGCAATCCCATCTGCAATAGTAGCAATGGCTAGCCATACCACGCCAGATGAAGTAAGCCGCTTTGCCAATTTAGACACAATAGAGGAAAGAAGAGCACGGGAAGAAAGGTTCGCGGAAGCTTATAGGAAGCGTGAAACTAACTACTACAACCAGAGTGTAAATGCGAGGCCCTTCAAGGTTGATGAGCTAGTCTTAAAAATCGCCCCGCACATACAGAGAAATGCTAGTGCTGGCAATTTCACAGCAAATTGGGAAGGCCCGTTCACAATAAGGAAAGTGGCAGAAAGCGGATACTAAAAGCTTCGGCGCATGAATGGGACCAAGGTCAAAACACCCATCAATGGCAAGTGGTTGAAAAAATTTTAAGCTTGAGTCCTACCTTGTAAATGCCCGCTTTAAGCAATAAAGTAAGTTGGAAAAATGACGCATGCACAAAAGGTCTTAGGGTAGCCAAAGGCGCCTGATCGACTGACAAAATTCACAAAAGGTCTCAGGAATGCTAATGGCACCTGATTGACTGACAAGTTCACAAAAGGTCTCAGGGCAGCCAAAGGCGCCTGATCGACTGACGAAATTCACAAAAGGTCTCAGGAATGCTAATGGCACCTGATTGACTGACAAATTCACAAAAGGTCTCAGGGCAGCGGGGAAGCCAAAGGCGCCTGATCGACTAACAAAATTCACGAAAGGTCTCAGGAATGTTAATGGCGCCTGATTGACTGACAAGTTCACAAAAGGTCTCAGGCCAGCCAAAGGCGCCTGATTGACTGACAAAATTCACAAAAGGTCTCAGGAATGTTAATGGCGCCTGATTGACTGACAAGTTCACGAAAGGTCTCAGGGCATCCAAAGGCGCCTGATCGACTGACAAAATTCACAAAAGGTCCCAGGAATGCTAATGGCGCCTGATTGACTGACAAGTTTACGAAATGTCTCAGGACGGCCAAAGGCGCCTGATTGACCGCCAAGTTTCATAAAAACCTCAGGAACGCCCAAGGCGCCTAATCAACTGACAAGACCACAAAGGTTCCAGGAATGCCAAAAGCATCCGAACGACCAACAAGCACCAAAAAAAGAGGGGGGAATAGGCGCGTTTAAACAACGCCCGCCCTACCCGCTTCCTTTGAAAAAAAAAAAAAGAGGGGGAATAGGCGCGTTTAAACAACGCCCGCCCTACCCGGTTCCTTTGGGGAAAAAAAAAGAGGGGGAATAGGCGCGTTTAAACAACGCCCGCCCTACTCTTCTCCATGGAAAACAAAAAAGGGAGGGAGTAGGCGCGTTTAACCAACGCCCGCCCCGTCCAACTCCCTTGAAAATAGAGAGGGGGGAATAAGCGCGTTTAACCAACGCCCGCCCTACCCGGTTCCTTTGAAAATAAAAAAAAGAGGGGTGAATAGACGCGTTTAAACAACGCCCGCCCTACCTTTCCCCCTTGAAAATAAAAAGAGGGAGTAGGCGCGTTTAACCAACGCCCGCCCCGTCCAACTCCCTTGAAAAAAGAGAGGGGGGAATAGGCGCGTTAAACCAACGTCCGTCCTACCCTTACCCCTTGAAAATAATAAAAAAGGGGGGTTAGGCGCGTTTAAACAACGCCCGCCCTACCCTTCTCCCTGGAAAATAAAAAAGGAAGGGAGTAGGCGCGTTTAACCAACTCCTGCCCCGTCCAACTCCCTTGAAAATAGAGAGGGGAAATAGGCGCGTTTAACCAAGAGGGGGAATAGGCGCGTTTAAACAACGCCCGCCCTACCCTTCCCCCTTGAAAATAAAAATAGGGAGTAGGCGCGTTTAACCAACGCCCGCCTCGTCTAACTCCCTTGAAAATAGAGAGGGGGAATAGGCGTGTTTAACCAACGCCCACCCTACCCTTCTCCTTTGAAAATAAAAAAAGGGGGGGGGGAAGACAGAGAGAGAGAGACAAAGGGAGGAATAACCGTGCCCAACTAATGAAAAACCTTACTCAACAATCCCGCAAGAGAATAACAGGTCACAGACGGACCGAAGGCACGATACACTCGTATACAAGCAACTAACATCACCCTCGAAATTGAAAACAAAGACTTTATTGACACCAATCTAGTACAAAAGACGTAAACTAAAAATACACTCCATAGTGATAAACTTAACCAGCCATCAGTGCTCGACATCTAGCAATGTCAGCGTCTAAGGCTTCCACCATCAAGCGACCATCTACACATTGTGCAGTAGCTAAACGAAGGTCTTGATCGGCTTCATGCACCAACCTGAGAATGTCCTGGATCACATTATATTCAACACCGGCCCCGCGAGCAATTGAAAGAGTATCTTCATGCTCATCGTACTCCTTGCGCGCCTTATCTTGACAAATTAGCCTAAGCGTCCACAACAGACCCGCCTCCTCCTTCAAAATCAATAAAAGAGACAACTCGTCCTCAAGGTAATGTTGAGGTACAAGTGTGGACGCGACCGCTAAAGTCATAGTATGACCGAGAAGCGGTGAGGCCCCCTGATAAGGGACCCAAAGATGACAATCAGAGATGGCACGATCCATAGTAGCCACCATCATCAAAGAGTCCGCGAATAAATGATTGTCTGCGTCGCGAGCGGTGATAGCTTCGTCCAGCGCCTGTTGGACCTCCAATGATACCCGACCAGGGGACTCGGCCTGAGCAGTTTGATACGCTTCGAATCGGGCTCTGAAATTCGCGCGTTTAGCATCCTGGCTTATCTTTATCTGTGTCTGAAGTTCCTCAACCTCGGCCTTTACGAGCAGAAGCCGTTTCAACTCGTCTTGTTTGAACGAAGCCGGGACTAACATGGAAATGAGTGCTAAGGACAGCACATACCTGTTGATGGTGGGTTTTCATTTGAGGTTAAATTTGTAAAAACCAGAAAAATTATGCGCTGACATCTTGTAAAAGATAAAGCCATTTATAAGTGTTGGATACTCCCTCACTTAATTCACCAAGAATGGAGCATGTGGCAACAATCCCATTATGTGAATACATGAAATTCCTCCAGGTTGGAGCATGTGGCAACAATCCCTTCCTGTGAATTTCATATCAGCCTTGTATTTCCAAGTACTCATTATCGGTGTGGCATGACGACCGAGTGTTACTCTTACTGGAGTAACACGAACCTCCAAGCACTATAATGAAACCATGTACGAAATACCCGTACAGCCGACTCTCGGTGTGTTATACTAGCCCGATTGAGCCCCTCTCGGTGTGTTATACTAGCCCGATTGAGCATCCCGGACCTGGCCGTATCGGTCAGGATATGATCCGATCATGATCATCCAACTCCATAAGCATGATTGGATGGCCCCGGATCAATTCCATCACCCCAAGCGGTATGGAATACCCACGGCCGACCCCGCATGGTCGGTCATTGGCCTAGCTTGCCAAGAAACCGTTCATACCAAGCATTATGGACGGAAAACCCTAAATTAGGGTTTGCGGCATATTACATGTGTTGCAAAGCAGTCTCATCCATCCATCTTCGCAGGTATAGATGGAGGGTGAAGATGTAGATTCAAAGGGCCCAGAGCATGTCAACACGATCACCGTGGGCCCGCCTACACACTTGACCAATCGGTCAAAACCAACCATGTTTGGTCGTGACAAAATTGTCGCCCAAACAAGAGATGGAGCACGGCTTTGAAACCCAAAATTAGGGTTTTGAGCATCATGAGCGTCCATCTTCTCCGGCACGAATGGAGGGTCCCAGATTAGATTAAACAGGTCCGGTCATACCAGCATGACCACCGTGGGCCCATCTACCTCCTCGTGTGTTCGGCCAAGGCATATCATGCCTGGTTAATCCAAAACGTGCGCCCAAACTAGCGTGGTTACACTTCCCAAACTGCAAACTGATCTCGACCGCTCAACTTCGCCGGACGATTTGGGTGGCTCGGATCACGTTTTAATGGGATATTCAGGTATAGGCGTGAACACCAGCCTACCATCTTCACGTCAAACCAATCGGCCAAGACCGACCAAGTTAGGTCGTCTTGGAACGCGCGCCGGAAAAGAGCATGGTGCGCGGCCTTTTGCGGCATCAAATTCCTATTGCTAAATCGATCTCAACCACTCATCTTTGCCGGTCAAATTGAGTGGCCTAGATCGCACCTTCATGGGACAGTGAGACATGGACGTGTACACCGGCATGCCATCTACATGCACGCCAGGTCGGTCCTCTCCGAAATCCTTCCCATGCTTGGTTTCGACCAAGCTGAAGAGTGATGCTTGCGCGCCTCTTCAAAACCCTAATTTCATTAACGGTCGCGAGATGAGTGTCTCAAAGATCATCTCATCCGTCCAACTTCACCACCTGGTTATTCAACCCCGGGTCGGGAGTTAATTGGTCGGTGAGGCGTCGTTACCCATCACTTTACCACACCATGATGCAAAGACACACGCATAAAATACACACGATACTTCACAAGTATCGACTTCCCGAATAACGCAGTTATTCAATTGAAGATTACATGCTATCTTTCGTGGATCCACAATCCACACATTCCAGACATCAATCATGTCACAAATTGGGGGATACATACTGGGGTATTGGTCTGGCGGTTTACAGCATGCAGCGTGCAACGCGCCATCACAAGAACGTGTTAGGAAGTCATGGACGGTTAGAGATGAACAGGAGAAGTGGGCAAGGCTGGTCGTGTAACACCAACACACACCTCCACTACTCCATCACTCCACTTCCTCCACTTCCCACGAGAGACGTGAATAAGGCTCAAATGACTTGTATAAATAGGTTCTCCTCCCTATTTTAAACACAGGAGAGAAACAACACAAGTCCATACGAGACAGAAAACCAAGTGTTAATACAAAACGTATTCCAACACCCAGAGCTTGCTTGCATCAATCACAAGCCTGCTCACCTTTCTGTTACAAGTCATAAGCAAGCCAACACCTTCACAATCTCAACACCTTCTTCGCTTCCCTCCCTAAGATCAACCCCATCTCCTTCACTTTGTGACCGAAACAAGTCCGGAACGGCCATTTCTTGGTTTAGGCCGGACTTGCACGAGATTGATCTCTCGAATCTACAAGCACTCACCGCGCAGTGCATTTGTTTAAGGTTTAAATTCATTCCTCATCCACACCCCAAATTACCAAATTCTGTAGGAATAGTTTTCACCCATAAACAATTGGCGACCACAGTGGGAGGTTGATCTCTCGGTTGCACATAAAATTGAATCCTCAATTTTTCGGTTTTCATCTCGCGATGTATCCTCACCAGGAGACCACAGGTGGTTCAGATATCATGGTAAGTGTAGCTAGAATGCTGGAGGATGTCTTGGCAAATCAAGCTGGTATCGCTAGAAAACAGAGCGAAACATTCCGCCTTTTGAATGATATAACAACACAATTACAAGAAGGGTCGGCATGCATCTACTCAGGCAGTGCAAGAAACGCTGAATCCTTAGTCGGGAGTCACACCTTTACCAGTGGAGATGCAGAAAGAGCGCGTAATCACAGGGGACTCAGGAGAGACGAACAACATGGTCCAGCTGACAACGAAGACTCGAGGCAACTCCACAGAGGAAAAGACTTGTCCGGGTACCACAACGTCTACCGGATAAAGAAATGGAGCCTGCAGCTTACGGATCCCTGCTGGAAGATTTATATCTCGAGACCCTTGTCGAAGCTGTGAAGAAATGCTTGAGGAAGGATAGATCAATCAAGGAACGCGTGAGTGCAGAGGATGGGAACGTTCAATTCGATCACTCAGCAGTGATATTACAACACCTCCCATCACCAGAGACATAGCAGCTGCAAATCTTGGCATCTCATCAAGTGTAACACCTCCGGTAGTCACCAGAGCAACAACTTCCACTCCTTCATTAGGACGAGGAGCCGGAGGGGCGAGAGGAGGACCATCTCCCATTACCATTGCAGACTTGATGGAAAAGCAGGAAGTTCTTGCCAAGACTCAAACGGATATGGCCGCAACTCAGAAAGAGGTACTCACTTTTCTTAAGACATTAACTGATTTATTTCCACATGACCCGCAACAACCCCTGGAGCCAACAAGGAATGCATTCAACGCACCGGAAAAGATACTTCAATGGCACGGACCTACATGGACTCGATCAAATAAGCGACATCGAGATATGAGCGGTCTGTCATGGAGGCTCCTACACTGGGACCGATCCTCACAACGATCTTCCTCAAGTCAATAGTTTCACTATGAACCAAAGGCCGGTGGATCGGGAAGCGGTTTCTCTAGTGGAAAGTTTATGCAAACTTTCACACCTCTCAAAGAATCAGCGCGCGGAGACGTTTTGCTTGCAATCAACCGAGAGGAAGGTCACGACCGTGACCTACATGTCACCGCACGCATCAAGGATTCAGAGTTCAAGACGGACCTTATCTACACAGGAGCGTCTTCGAATGTGATTACTCTCAAGACTCTCAGGGCATCCAAGGTTCTCCCAGGCAAGGTCGTACGGAATCCTACCACAATGACGGACTTCGAGGGAAACCAAACCTACACATACGGGAGAAGCTCCGCGGAAAGAATCATACAAGTTCGTTGCATCCCACTCCCCACGTGGGCGTCAATTCAGGAAGAAGACCGGCTTGCATCATTGAGGGCTAGTACCCACGATGCATCTTTGCTGACGAAGCATTCTTCTCCATCCTGTGAAGCCACGACCCAAGTTCACACGAAGAGGGAACGAACTTTTATGGCGAGTCGTGACTAGAAAGGGAAAACGGTATACCGACACTGCCATTATCAATTAGCAGCGGAGACTGTTACCCAGTCTCTCCACCCAATGGAATGCTACAACAGCAACGAACCACAAGAACAAGTGTTGGATGCTCCACAATAGCACCAACTCCACAACTGATGAGATTAAAATCGTTGAGGAATCCCCTAGGCCTATCTCCATCACTCAACCTTGTGTATGGATAAACGCACAAAGCTCGTGGAACTTCTCAAAGAGTACCGGGACGTATTCGCTAGGAGATATGAAGAAATGCCGGATTTAGATGAAAATTGGTCACCCATCATCTACATGTCATACCGGACCCAAGTCGGTTAAACGGTTGTAGTTCGGACACGAGGAAAATGGATAAATCAAAGTCTTGCATAGACTTCGAGAGACTTGAACAGTGCTTGCTCCAAAAACGATCCTCCTCTACCTAACATCCACATGTTAGTAGATGCAACCGGAGAACACGGCATGTTCTCCTCCATGGATGGGTGTAGCGGCTACAACCAGATAAGGATGTACGGGCATGATGCAAGTAAGATTGCTTTTCGAACTCCTCTCAGAAATTTTTATTATACCATACTGCCATTTGGTTTAAAGAATACCGGTGCAACGTATCAACGCTCTATGACGGCAATCTTCCACTGGAGCCGATACCTCAAGGGAGCAGCCTCAAGAAGATAACGATGTCCACGCGTCATATCGAGCAAGATCCGGGCGAGTCACTTTATCAGACAGTGGTACATGTCTATCATGCTATGTTGGAGAATCCGCGCTTTTGGTCATCCTCTGAAGCTGTTGAACGCTCATCTACAACAACATATGCCCTGATAGAAAGAAACAGGCCTGCCGGTAATGAAGAGCCTCATAATGTTTGTAGGGGCATATATCTCACCAACAAGTGATACAACCTTCAACCTTCTGTAAGCAGTTCCCTGAAGCAGCAAGAGGAAAACCACCGAGATACAACATCCTGCGCGTCCATCAACTCCAACTCCAGTACCAAATGCACGAATCCCACAATGATAAAACAACGTCCAAGATATTCCATACCTGGCTCGACAACAACCACTACGAACAAACCATGTAAACCACACTTGGGGACTGAGGCTCAGCATGAAGTTCCTTCACCGTCAGTCAAGGAAGAATGGAATTCTTCAACATGAGAGATGTGGTCAATCAAGAAGCATGGAATTCGCAAGGGTAAATCGAACTGAAGAGGGAAACACTTCAACACTCCCTCTAGCAGAAGGTTCTTCAATGGTCTATTCAAGAGCCGCCTCAACGCTCTCTCCGGGACCACCTTCGCTTCAGAATCCTTGTTCAACACTCTCTCCAGGATCCACCTCCACCAGAAACCACTTTAACATCCTTATTATTCAACATACGTCTCATCCATACTTCGTAAGAACCCAGTGGAGTATGGAAAATCTTGAAGTCAATAGGAGAAGGCGGATATTCGTTTTTCCGGAGACAAAATCTCATCACAAGTGCTGAAGAAGAAAATGGATCAGCTTCCATATTTTCTGAATCGGAAAGCAGGACTATCTTATGAGAAGGATGTTTTCTAATGTTTGGAAAAGCGAGTTGAACAACTCACCATCAATGTTCGACATATCTTTGAAGCTGTCAACACTTCCTGACTTGGCACCAGCATTATCTCCAGAAGACATCTCAACAGGAGTTCTTTTCTTCATTCCACAATGAAAATAGGAGTTAGAACTTGTATGAAAAACACATGAGGCGTGTAGTCACACATGACAAGATACAACCCACGTTGAAATACACAAAAGCTGGGATTGGGTCCAAACACCAGTATCACTCAAGTTTCAAGTCCGGTACAAGTTTCAAGTCCGGTACAAGTTTCAAGTCCGGTATAAGTTTCAAGTCCGGTACAAGTTTCAAGTCCGGTATTGCTCAAGTTTAAAGTCTGGTGTTGGTCAAGGGCACAAGGCTGGTATTGCTCAAGTCACAAGGCTGGTATTGCTCAAGTCACAAGGCTGGTATTGCTCAAGTCACAAGGCTGGTATTGCTCAAGTCGCAAAGGCTGGTGTTAATCAGGACATAAGGCCGGTATAATAGGCGCACACAGCAGGGCCGATTTCAGTCGAAGCACAGGTCCGATGTTGGAAACATGTACATAGTGGACCCACGTTCAACCGAAGGAGACACAACAAACCGACATTCAAACGGAGCAAGCACGGGGCGGGCCCTCGACTGAAGCAGGCATAACAAGGTCGATCGAAGCAGGCAAGACCAATATCATGCTAGGGGAATACTCTCCTGGACGCCTATTGAACGCTCGCATGCTCCGAGGACGGGATGACCCGTCTCTCCCGGTAACATCTAACTTTGTCTCACAAGTTTTATCTTTCTTTGTCACCATCTTATGCCTACCACACAATAGTGTAACCATTGTGTGCTAGGCAGGGGACTTAATGTTGATGGTGGGTTTTCATTTGAGGTTAAATTTGTAAAAACCAGAAAAATTATGCGCTGACATCTTGTAAAAGATAAAGCCATTTATAAGTGTTGGATACTCCCTCACTTAATTCACCAAGAATGGATCATGCGGCAACAATCCCATTCGTGAATACATGAAATTCCTCCAGGTTGGAGCATGTGGCAACAATCCCTTCTGTGAATTTCATATCAGCCTTGTATTTCCGGTACTCATTATCGGTGTGGCATGACGACTAAGTGTTACTCTTACGAGTAACATGAACCTCCAAGCACTATAATGAAACCATGTACGAAATACCCGCAGTGACTCTCGGTGTGTTATACTAGCCCGATTGAGCCCCTCTCGGTGTGTTATACTAGCCCGATTGAGCATCCGGACCGACCGTTTGATCCGGATATGATCTCGATCGCAGATCATCCAACTCCATAAGCATGATTGGATGGCCCCGGATCAATTCCATCACCCCCAAGCGGTATGGAATACCCACGGCCGACCCCGCATGGTCGGTCATTGGCCTAGCTTGCCAAGAAACCGTTCATACCAAGCATTATGGACGGAAAACCCTAAATTAGGGTTTGCGGCATATTACATGTGTTGACATGCTCTGGGCCCTTTGAATCTCCATCTTCGCAGGTATAGATGGAGGGTGAAGATGTAGATTCAAAGGGCCCAGAGCATGTCAACACGATCACCGTGGGCCCGCCTACACACTTGACCAATCGGTCAAAACCAACCATGTTTGGTCGTGACAAAATTGTCGCCCAAACAAGAGATGGAGCACGGCTTTGAAACCCAAAATTAGGGTTTTGAGCATCATGAGCGTCCATCTTCTCCGGCACGAATGGAGGGTCCCAGATTAGATTAAACAGTCCCGGTCATACCAAAGATGACCACCGTGGGCCCATCTACCTCCTCGTGTGTTCGGCCAAGGCATATCATGCCGGTTAATCCAAAACGTGCGCCCAAACTAGCGTGGTTACACTTCCCAAGCGCAACCGATCTCGACCGCTCAACTTCGCCGGACGATTTGGGTGGCTCGGATCACGTTTTAATGGGATATTCAGGTATAGGCGTGAACACCAGCCTACCATCTTCACGTCAAACCAATCGGCCAAGACCGACCAAGTTAGGTCGTCTTGGAACGCGCGCCGGAAAAGAGCATGGTGCGCGGCCTTTTGTGGCATCAAATTCCTATTGCTAAATCGATCTCAACCACTCCTCTTTGCCGGTCAAATTGAGTGGCCTAGATCGCACCTTCATGGGACAGTGAGACATGGACGTGTACACCGGCATGCCATCTACATGCACGCCCGGTCGGTCCTCTCCGAAATCCTTCCCATGCTTGGTTTTGACCAAGCTGAAGAGTGATGCTTGCGCGCCTCTTCAAAACCCTAATTTCATTAACGGTCGCAGATGAGTGTCTCAAAGATCATCTCATCCGTCCAACTTCACCAGCCTGGTTATTCAACCCTGGTCAGGAGTTAATTGGTCAGTGAGGCGTCGTTACCCATCACTTTACCACACAATGATGCAGTACCTGTATAAAATACACACGATACTTCACAAGTATCGACTTCCTGAATAACGCAGTTATTCAATTCAGCATTACATGCTATCTTTCGTGGATCCACAATCCACACATTCCAGCACATCAATCATGTCACAAACTGGGGGATACATATCGGGTATTGGTCTGGCGGTTTACAGCGTGCAGCGTGCAACGCGCCATCACAAGAACGTGTTAGGAAGTCATGGACGGTTAGAGATGAACAGGAGAAGTGGGCAAGGCTGGTCGTGTAACACCAACACACACCTCCACTACTCCATCACTCCACTTCCCACGAGAGACGTGAATAAGGCTCAAATGACTTGTATAAATAGGTTCTCCTCCCTATTTTCAACACAGGAGAGAAACAACACAAGTCCAGACGAGACAGAAAACCAAGTGTTAATACAAAACGTATTCCAACACCCAGAGCTTGCTTGCATCAATCACAAGCCTGCTCACTTTTCTTTTACAAGTCATAAGCAAGCCAACACCTTCACAATCTCAACACCTTCTTCGCTTCCCTCCCCAAGATCAACCCCATCTCCTTCACTTTGTGACCGAAACAAGTCTGGAACGGCCATTTCTTGGTTTAGGCCGGACTTGCACAGATTGATCTCTCGAATCTACAAGCACTCACCGTGCAGTGCATTTGTTTAAGGTTTAAATTCATTCCTCATCCACACCCCAAATTACCAAATTCTGCAGGAGTAGTTTTCACCCATAAACAATACCCATGAAGAGAGTTAGCCATAATGGCGATTTACCAAGCAAAATATATATATGATAGTAGATGTAACGATAAACAAGATTAAGAAATGAGAATAGCATGGGGGTATTTATATACATATACGAAGGAAGAGGGCGTGGAATACGAAGCAATTGCTCATACCCCTTATGCATGCTGAGAAACATGTCAAAACAAGGTTAAGAGAGAGGATAATGTCGACATAGATATTAGAGACTCAAGAACCAAGGCCTAAGACCAATGTGGCAACGTCCATGAGGTTGGGTCAAAGGGAATCAATCAAAGAGGAAAATTCGATAACATAACGGAAAGGAAATGAGAGAGATTGAAATATATATATAAGCTGAGAAGGGAAAATCCAACAAGCAAAGTGCATGAAATAAATAGCAGATAAAGGAAACTGTCCCCGAAGCTAGCGCCTAATCTAACCAGCTACCAACAGGCGACAACGAGCAATATCTACGTCCACGGCCTCCGCCATAAGCCTACTTTCGTCACACTGAACATTGGCTTGGGATATCCCCCAACTGGCATCACTTATTAGTTTGTAGATGTCTCGAATAATTCTCCCTTTAGCCTTCGCCCCTTGGGCCAACGCTAGAGTATCCTCGTGTTCATCGCGGTCTTGGCGTGCCTTATCCCGACGGGCTTACCTGAAATCCCGCAGTACACCTATCTCCCCCCTTAACACTAATAAGCGCGCGATCTCGTCCCTGGGATAGGACGGGTTCACAAGCGCATAAACAACAGTCAAAGATAGAGTGTGCCCGAGAAGGCGTGAAGCAGCATGGCCAGAGATATATGAACGGAAGCCAGCGATAGCATACTCAATGGTTGCCCTCATATTCAAGGATTCGGTGACTAACACAGCAGCAGCGTTGCGGGACGTGACAACATCATCCAGAGCATGTTGAATTGCAGATGTTAATCGACCAGCCTCCTCAGCAGCCTGACGCGCTTCAAAGCGCTCTGTAAATTGAGCGCGCGTGAAATCCTTTTTAGCTAACCTATGTTCGTAAAGTACCTCAACCTAGGCCTCCACCAGTAGCAGGCGCGTCAGTTCCAATTTCTTGAACATCGAGACTAATGCGGGGACTGGCGCCAGAGTTAACGCGTACCCGTGAAGGGAGTGATCCATCTACGTAAAGCGCTTGACAAGAAAACAAAAATGAAGATAAGAACTAAAATTGACCAGGATGGAAGATTGGTGCTGCTATATAAAGGAGAAAACGCCATAAATGCTCCGACAATTGTCCTGCTCTCAATGACACGCGGTACATAGGAGTACGAAAGGATTTGGCTATTGGATCATCTGATAATCGACCCAATAGCCAGGGGACTAATGTTGATACATTAAAAATAATACCCCTTAACGAGTTGGATATGCCCCTAAGAATAGAGGTGAACTTGGGTTAAGATGTAGGACTTGGGGACTAAACCCAAGCCCAAATAGAAGATACCCATGAAAGATGGGAGGATAAATGAGGAATTAATGAAGAATGAAGGGGTTATGTTAAAGGATGGCATTAAGGGTAATTAAGAGGTATTATGAAATGTGTCATGAAGTAGTAAAAAGAGGGGCTTTTAGGAAAGCCTATAAAAAAAGGAAAAGGTACAATGGAAAGACAACTCTCTCTCTCTCTATTATTGGAATTGTGAGGTCATGTGTAGTAGCTAGGACGGGTAGACCCTAAACTGAAATTCACCCCTCAACAGTACTGTTTATGCTTTGTGGGAAGATACTTTATTTCAACTTAGGATGTGGTTGTGTACCAAGTGTATGCTTCTTAGAGCATAGAGCAAGTGTTGCAGGTCTCATGAAGGTGATATTATTACTGCTCCCTTAAATGACAGAAAAGCGGATTCTCTTATTTCTGGGATGACCAAAATCATCATTATGTAAGTCCTTACTTTGCTGAAGATATTAATGATGATGTTTTTAGTAAACCATGCCTTGATGTGGATTTGTTAGATAAGGTCTTTCAGGCTCAGTTTCATACCATTCAGCATGTACCTATCAAATGTAGACTTAGCTTCTCTAAGGCTTTCAGAAAAACAATGGACTCAGTTATACTTCATCCTTTAGATACATCTTGCTGGATTAAGTTACTATTATATCCACTATGTATTTTAAGAAATTACAATCCTAAGTGTAAGACTGAAGAGAGATCTGGCGCGCGTAAGAGATTACAAATTGCTTCTATAAATCAAGCCTTAGCTAAATGGCACGAAATTGATGGTTGTATCTCCTTGATTATGGATTTATTGGATGAACATGATGTATTGACTAAATCTAAGGTTCCATCTTATAAGGATAACCGTGTAGATGTTAATGTTAGACTTTGTAGAAGGAAATTAAGCCAAGGTTCATATACTGCTGCGATCAGGGTTCTAACTTCTAATGGTGTTGCCCCTTTATCTGACAACACTTTGGCAGATTGCAACTTAAGCATCCTTATGCACCTCCGCCTACCTTGCCTACTCTACCATATGGAGTTTCTGCAGCATCTTCTAGTTCGGATATGGTTCTTAACAGGATTCGTAGTTCTCCATGTTAGAGCATTTCTCGGTCGAACTCGCATGCGTTGCTATCTCAAGCATGTTTGTCAATGTTAGTGATCAAAATTATAAGTCTTGATTTCTAGCCTATGTAGCTAAAGGTCTCGGACTAGGATAGAAAGTGTAGTTGAGCTCAAGAACTCCATGGCAATCATCATACAAGACGAAGGACTACTCGAGGAACCGGTGGAACTTCATCGACTAAAAGGTATGTGGAGACTTGAACTTATCTGTCACTCAAAAGTCTATTTACTCTATCTCCTACTCTTGAGACAAAAGTCGTTTAGACGTATAGACTTTCATTATACACATTTGCTATTTCGAGCCGAGTTTAACTCGCCTATCTATTTTTCGAAATATGTGTTGGTAAGCTTTCGCTTTAACCGAATTCATCTTTACTGTAGGATCAGAATATCGCAGCACCAAGATTCTCGCGAAAACCATAAACGACACACTGCGAAGACATCGCGGGATGGAAGTAAAAATGACGTAACGGATGACGACAGCCAAAACACGAGAAATATGTGAAGATGTAGCGAGATCGAGGAGTGTTGCGAGATTTGACATTTGTACATTTGCGATACTTCGCAAGTCATACCCGAAAATAAAGGACAGCTTAGCTGTCATCCACTATGTAATGTCCTATATAAAGAGCCGAATAGGCTTAAGGAGAGAGAGATCTTTTTCGGGTGTTGAGTAAGTCATTAAGAGAGAGAAAGTTTAGAGTAATTGTAATTCTTTAGCTTATCTCTTTTTCATCTTGTAACATTTTGGGAGTTTGATCAATAAAAATTACAATTGTTCATCTTAAATGATTTGATTGTGTGGATTCTTGTGAGGGGTGTAGTGTAGGATTTCCTGCAACTACATAATGGCGCTAGAAACAGGGATGAGTGAAGATTGATATTGTGATTTGGAAGGATTTGAAGTAGTAGATAAATAATTTCATACAATTTTCAAAAATTCATTAAGATTAAAGAATGGCAAGAAGAAGACATACCTCAAAACAACCAACGACTGTTAGAAGGAGTAGGAGACTTGCTGGGGAAGAAAGAAATGAAATGGGAGAATCTTCAAGAGCAAACACAAGAAACAATGGAGAAAATCGGTTTCAATCGCCAATTCAGCATACACCAATACAAAATATAACTGAGGATTATGACAGAGTAAGCGTACACACTTGGCGATCGGATTATGTAGATGAAATAGGGGAAGAGCAGCAATTAGGAGGTAATGGACAAGAAGAGAGAGATCAAGAAATGATTGGAGGAATAATTCATGGAAACGAAGAGATTACAGCTTAAGAGGCATTGAGACAAACAATGCGCGAAGAAAGGCAATTAGAAACAGAAGAACGTGCAAATCTGACAAGGCAAAATCATGAGCTAAGGATGGAAAACATAAGGTTACAGAACAGAAGGTCAAGGAGCACTACAAGATCAAGATCAGTAAGGGAAGAAGTAAGACGAAATATGCCTGTAGAAAATGCTAATGAAGAAATTCAAGAAGAAATACAAAACTCAGATGAGGAACTCCGCGAAAGAAGAGAAGTAAGGGAAGATCATTATATCCAACATGGTGAAATTCCCCAAGATAGGCAAAACGATGGAAATCAGAGAGATAGACACCGACAGAGGCGAAATAATCAAGAGGATGGAGAAAATCAGGAAGAAGGAAGGAGAATATTACATGGGAGAGAAGTACAAAGAAATCATCAAGCAATTCAGGATGAAATTGAATGACATTATATTGAACAAGCACATCTAGCTCGCGAGAGGGAAAGACTAAGGGCAGAAATGGAAGAACAAGAACTACAAGAGGCAATTCGCCAAAATAATCATGATAATCGAGAAAGGAGACGTGAGCGTAATCGCAATAATGTTAATATCAATGAAGAATACGATAGAGTACTAAGGAGAACTGAAAGACGGCAAATAGGAGAAAATGAAAGATATAATGGTGTGTGAATTCATGAAAGGAATGAAAGAGAAGATCGCAGAGAAAGACGAGAAGAAAATGATGATTAAGAGAATCAAAACGGATATGAACGCAGAAGAAGAGAGGCGGAGTTAAAAAGGCCAGTGGAAGATAATTCTAGTATAAATGAACAAATTTTGAAAGAGCTAGCGGAAATGAGAGGAATGTTAAATAATAAGAAAGAAAGAGGTAGGAGACAGTTGGATGAAGCTATAGAAGAAGCTGCGAAAGCCCCATTCACACGGGAAATACAATTAGAAGGAATACCCCCAAAATGCAATTTGCCTACATTAACCAGCATTTTTGATGGATCAACTTGTGCAATACAACATATCAAATCTTATTTGAGATGTATGTTACAATGGGAAAATCATGACGCTATATTGTGCAAATACTTTGCATCAAGTTTAACAGGAGAAGCTCTGAAATGGTTTGAAGGCCTCCCAAAAAACACTATAGCATCCTTTAATCATTTACATGCTATATTTTTAGGGGCGTACATAAGTAACAATTTCTCGCGACCTGGCATTGAAGATGTATTTGGATTAAAGCAAAGGGTTGGTGAAAGTCTGAAACATTTGACCACGCAATGGAAGATAATGTGTAGCGACATGGCGGGTCGAGTTGATGAGAGATATCTCATTTTATCATTCATTAATGTTATGTTCGCAACCAATCTGTTATACATTCAAATTTTCAGAATTAAGAACACAATCACAATGACTGAGGTGCGAGAATTACAAGAGGAATATATTGCTCTCGAGGAAAAACAAAATGAGATGGAATCATACCCAGTTGCGAACACGAGTTCAAATGCAGCGAATGCAAGCTTATTACCTAAGTTGATAAATACAGTGGCGAGCACTTCGCAAGGACAACCAGAGTTGAAAATGGGTGATAATCAACAGAAGCTAGTAGCTATGGGGAGTCGTGACCAAGAAGAATACGACAGAGAAAGAAATTTCTATAATCGTGGTGGAAATAACAAAATTCAAATACTTGACCAGCCGCAAGAAAATTATGGAGGTCAAAGGCAAAATTATCATAGGGGATAAGGAAGCCGCAGGGTAGTATGGGAAGAAATCGAGATGCCACCTCTGAATGCTAGCGTGGATAAAATATGGGAAGCTATAATCTTGATGGAAAATATACCAACACCATGGAACATGGGAAAGGAGCCACCTCCAAGCGAGAGAAGCCATGAATTTTGTTCTTATCACCATTTCCATGGACATACAACAAATGACTGCAGAAATATAAAGAGAATCATTCTCAGGATGATAGATCAGGGAAAATTAAATCATTTTCTAGTAAGGAAAGCTCAACCTCAAGCATTACCACCTCCTCCAGAAATTCCCAAGGCGAACACAACAAAAGAACGTGAAACATTTGTGATAGAAGTTGGGGCAAAAGCAAGAAATCTGTTTTGTAACTCTAATGTACATTCGTACAAGACAATTGAAGATTTCCACGATATTACTCTCAGCAGGGTTTTCGCAAGGGATGCCAATGATAAAGAAATAATGAACACCGCGAAGACGTCGCAATTGGAAGAATGGCAGAAGCATATCATTTCTTTTACCGCGGAAGAAGTACCTGAAGGTGGAGGAATGCATGATAACCCATTGGTGGTGAGATTGGAGATTAACCCAAAACCTAGTGATGATGAAGATGATGAAGCGGAAAACTCATGGGCAATCAATAGACTTTTAATTGATACTGGGAGTTCTGTGAATATTCTTTTTTATCATACTTATAAAACTATGGGAGGAAAAGATGAAGATCTAATACCTTCAACGTATAAAATCTATGGTTTTAATGGTACCACAAATAAGCCAAAAGGAGAAGTTCATATGCGAATTCCACTGAAAGGATTATCTTCTGAAATTCTATTATGTGTAGTTGATGTGGAATCACCATACAACGCGTTGATCGGACGACCATGGTTACATGAGATCTTAAGTGTCGCATCAACTTTCCATCAATGTATCAAGTTCCCTCATCCCACTGGTGTTGGCATCATAAAGGGAGATTGGGTTGATGGAAAGAAGTGTTATGAGGTTGATATAGAATCCTGCGAAGAAAGAGCTGCGAAGCAGAGGAATTGGAAAAACAACATCAAAGAAAAACAAAGAGGTGAAAGATTAATGGTAGATGTAATAGAGCAAAGAGAGGAAGAAATGCTGCAAAACCAAAAAATGATGAAGATAGGAAGTGGCGAAGGTTTCGCAACGGACAAGAAAATGACAGGAAGATTTAAAAATGCAGAGGCAGAAAGTAGCAGAAGTAAGAGACTTAAAGAATAACTATAATTGTTGATTGTCAGAGAAAAAATGGGTAGGAAGACGACAAATGTAAGTTGATTAAAAAAAAAAAAAATTCTTTTTCGTGAGTGGTGAAAATGGAGTTGTGTAAGAGTTGATATGAAGAAGAAGAAATATATTTTACAAATGGAAAATACGTTGCGAAAGTACAAGAGAGCGTACATATCCAGAAGAATCAACAAAATAGTCAGAAAGAGGCGAACTTACTATGGCGTACACCCTAGTTCGGGAAAACAATTTCGCAAGAGGCAAAGTACCTAAAGTGCGTCATAGTAGGCGGTACCTATATTACATATAACAAAGAATTAACAAAATAATATGGGACGAACCTTCATGGCGTACACCCTAGCTCGCGAATAAAATTTCGTAAGAGGAAAAGTACCTAAAGTGCGTCATGTAAGGGGGTATCTGTAACGTGGCTCAGGGAAAAGGTTACACCGCCCGGAACCCCGAGTCATGAAGATTGGGGGTAATAAAACCCATCCAGGAGAGATACCTTGGATTTTCAATCTAAGCTAGTGACTTAGACTGGACGACCGGGGGTCTCTTCTAAGGAGTCAGCATTTGACCAAGGAGCCGAGGTACACGGTTGAGCCAAGGGTGCCTGGGGCATTTGAAGTGTCTCGGTCATTCTTGGCAAGTCTCGGCTTATCGCACTCGGCCCGAAGAAAACTCCACTTAGGGTGCGGTCTCGTAACCATAAGCCCTATAGGCAAAAGGTATAAGAGGCTGCGAAAACAACTGGTTGTTGTTAAGACCGGATGGGAGGAGCTAGCCTTGTATGGTAGAAGTACGCCTCTTTGAAGGGGCAACCAGGGGGAAGATAAGGGCGGCACCCTCCATTAGGGAGCTGATAGTGTCAAAAAAGAAGCAAATGTCATGAGAATTTATGTTCACAAGAATATTTAGGCTTGTCATATTTGTGCAACAATCCTGAAGAGGCAAAAATACAAAAGAGTAGATAAGACGAGATCAATGGGTCCTTACATGCAAATATAAGGACGTCCTGCGATTTCGTCGCAAAGACGGCAATGTCATGGGGCTTTACGTTCGCAAGGATATTTAGGCCTGTCATATTGTCGCAAGAAAAATATCCTGCAGAGGCAATAATACTAAAGAAATGATAAGACAAGATCAATGGGTCATTACATGAAAGTGTAAAGACGTCCCGCGATTTTGTCGCAAAAATAAGAGGTGGCAAAATAAGACCTTTAACTAGGAAGGCAAAATAAGACCACACAAGAGAAATGATAAGGCAAGATCAATGGGTCATTACATGAAAATGTAAGGGCGTCCTGCGATCTTGTCGCAATGATAAAGTTCAGCAGAAAATATCTGCTAAATTATGCTTAATCTCCCATTCGAATACAAATAACAGAGACAAGTATGGGAACGAACAAGAACATCTTATTTGTCTTCATATGACAGATTTACGCATATATTGATTAACCATATTGCAAGAAAGAATTGCTCTTTATGTGCAGGAAGAAACAAGAAAGATAGAAATTGTATTCAAAGACTCAAGAAATTCGCAGCAAAAGAATACACCCAAAGATGGGAGATTGAAAAAATGATCTGTACAAATATTACAAAGGAAGAAAAAGGAAAATAAAATTATTTCTCATTTGATCCTTCCTCTTCATTATCTTCATTAGATCCTTCAACCTCTTCATCTTCATTAGATTCCTCTTCTTCTTCACTAACATCGCTATCAGAAATATCCAGAGAAGGCATATTTTGGGGAACTTCATCAAGAAGGCAAGGGTACTTAGACTGAGGGATGTTATTATCATCGCAGACCATCTCAATAGTTTGATTGCGAAAAAGAATAGCATCATTCTTAAAATTCGCGACAGTGATCTTTAGTTGGTTCTTCAGCCTAGAATATTTATCATCCCGAGAAGAAAGATTTTTGGAAAGTTGCTCTTTCTCAGATTCAAGTTCTTCAATTCTTTTCTGAACCTTGCTTCAACTTTCTGCGAACATATAACATTGAATCAAAGCAACTTGATGACAATTTTATGCAAACAATTAAATAAAGAAGAATAATTAACAACCTTCTCTCGTCGAAACCATATCTCTAACCAAGACCGTATGCTCATCTTGAAGACTAATGTTAACACCTAAATTATTTCTAGCATCATCTAGAACCTTCGCAGCCCAAGCAAATTCATCATCATTGCTTATGAGAAGAAGGGAACGAATTTGATTCTCTCTTTCGCTAAGAATAGCATTTTGACGTATGGATTCATCCCGTTCAATTTGAACTTCAAGAAGAGTCTTTTGGAATTTCGCTAATGCTTGAGCACCTTGTCTAGCAATGCTATCTTTATCATCTATGAGATCACTAATTTTCTTCCTTAAAATACTAATTTTCTCTTTAGAACTAAGATACAGACGTTTAAGTTGGTTGGTGTTTATGGGTGAAAACTATTCCCGTCGGTTTTGGTGATTTGGGGTGTGTGGATGAGGAATGAATCTAAACCCTAAACAAATGCACTGCGCGGTGAGTGCTTGTAGATTCGGAAATCAATTTGTGCAAGTCCGGCCTAAACCAAGAAATGGTCGTTCCAGACTTGATTCGGTCACAAAGTGAAGGAGATGGGGTTGATCTTAGGGAGGGAAGCAAAGAAGGTGTTGAGATTGTGAAGGTGTTGGCTTGCTTAGGACTTGTAACAGAAAACTGAACCGGCTTACAGGATGCAAGCTATCAGTTCCGGTGTTTTGTATTAACACTTGGTTTCTGTTTTTTGTCTGGACTTGCTCTTGTTTTGTGGAAATAGGGAGGAGAACCTATTTATACAAGTCATTGAGCCTTATTCACGTCTCTCGTGGGAAGTGGAGGAAGTGGAGTGATGGAGTAGTGGAGGTGTGTGTTGGTGTTACACGACCAGTCTTGCCCACTTCTCCTGTCATCTCTAACCGTCCATAACTTCCTAACACGTTCTTGTGATGGCGCGTTGCACGCTGCACGCTGTAAACCGCCAGACCAATACCCCAGTATATATCCCCCCAGTTTGTGACATGATTGATGTCTGGAATGTGTGGATCGTGGATCCATGAAAGGTAGCATGTAATGCTGAATTGAATAACTGCGTTATTCAGGAAGTTGATACTTGTGAAGTATCATGTGTATTTTATGCAGGTACTGCATCATGGTGTGGTAAAGTGATGGGTGGTGACGCCTCATTGACCAATTAACTCCTGACCAGGGTTGTATAACCAAGCTGGTGAAGTTGGACGGACGAGATGATCTTTGAGACACTCATCTGCGACCGTTAATGAATTAGGGTTTTTAGAAGAGGTGCGCAAGCATCACTCTTCAGCTTGGTCGAAACCAAGCATGGGAAGGTTTTTGGAAAGGACCGACCGGGCATGCGTGTAGACAACATACCGGTGTACACGTCCATATCTCATTGTCCCATGAAGGTGCGATCTAGGCCACTCAATTTGACCGGCAAAGAGGAGTGGTGGAGATCGATTTTGTGATAGGAATTTGGTACCGCAAAAAGCCGCGCACCATGCTCACTTTCGGCGTGCGTTCCAAGATGACCTAACTTGGTCGGTCTTGGCCGACCGGTCTGGCGTGTAAGTGGTAGGCTGGTGTTCACGCCTATTGGTAGGCTAGGAAAGATGCCTACGACTATGTCTACTGCAAGTGCACAGGCCTATTGGAGGCAAGGGCAAGCACAGGTCGATCCCACAGAGAAATGGAGTGCATGAATGATCTAAGGCTTTACTCTACTGAATTCAAAGAAGTGTAACACAGCTGAGGTTGTCGATACGACTGGATAAAGATGTGACAATGAACTAAGGAAAAGGATGGGTTGTAACAAATTGCAAGCTGCCAGGATAGTGAATCCACCTCTAACTTCATGCTCAGGCCAGGTATCTTAAGCTATGTTCTTGTGCCTTCCTTTGAAGGTCTAAAATGGATGTTTGATAACTAATTTTGCTAACTAACCCCTAGTATGAGCTGTCTTCTGATGTCTGACTCATCACAGCTTGTAAGCTTCATCAATTAATCACTTAATCCTAATCATATTATAATCCAGCAAAAACACAGCTAAGGATAAGTATGCTTTGACATGAAAATCAGGGGTTTCATCAACACCCTGGTGAATCAAATTAGAACATTTCAGAGACAATAAAACACAAATAAAACTAAGTTGGTGCTCTGGCTAGCCCAGGCATGAGTTTCTACACCCACACACATCAACCCTATTTATACATGCAAAATACCAAACCCTAAATCTCTTCAAAACAGAAAATAATTCAATATCCTCTCACCCACGTCGCTCAGTAAGCTGTCTCCTCTGTCAATTCGTCTCAGCAACTCCCTTGATTGATTTGATGTGAAACCCTAGCTCTAGTTATCTCTAGCCTAGCTTCTAGGGTATGGAGAAGCTATGAAAGAGATAACTCGAGAAAGAGTGGTGGAGCAGGTGGCTGAGGAGATGTTGGTGGCTGAGGCGGCTGTGGCAGGAGATGGAGAAGGGGCTAGCTCTGCCATGGTATGGGTGAAGGAGGTGGAGTTATGGGTTTTCTCTGAAAGTCGGGGGAAGAAGAAAGAGAAAAGAAAAGAGAAATGGAGAAGGGTGCGTTTGGTTTGGGTGGTTAAGGGGTTGATGGCTTCGGTGTTGAGAAGGTGCAGCGAAGTTTGATGAGCGATCTGTAGCGACCGATGGATTCAGGGGAACCCGATGCGAGGGCCGATGCGGCCGTAGGATGAAACTGGATCAAATCTCAACGGCTCAGAATGATGCGGGCTCGGATCCGGGTCGTGGGTCGGGTCTGGTCTGCTCAAGCCCATGTCTTGTAAATGGGTTGCTCCTTGTTGGGGTTGCGCGGCTTTGGCTTCGCTCCATAGATGCGCGCTCTTTTAGGCTTTGGCTTTATTTACTACCTAAAAACGCTCCATAGATGCTCGTCTCCAATTTCTGCTCTTTTAGCTCCTTAATTTCTTCGAGCTTTATTTACTACCTAAAAACACAAAATTAATTAGTACAAATATTTATTCTTGAAAACAAAGAAAACACAGAATCTGGGATAATATCTGATTTCTGAGCACAAAAGATGAGTTAAATGCCAATAAATAGATATAGAAATATGCAATATTTGGCACTCATCAAATACCCCCAAACCTGAATTTTACTTGTCCTCAAGTGAAACAGAAATTAAGAAATCCTAACTATACCACTGTCGCTGGTCTCTCGAATGCATTTAGTGTATGCACTAAGCCTTTAAACCCCTAGGTGTCCCTAGTGGACGAGTTGTAGTCTCGTGAGGGTTTACCAGAGGTGTACCCACAAAACCTTCTCCAACTTCGAGTGTAAAAGAGTCTCAAGCATCCAAGGAGCTATGAGGACATATAGTTTCGCATGCTAGTAACACGAAGTTAGAACTACCAAAGAACGCATTCTCATCCTTAATTCTGAGCGAGAAGTAACCATACCATATGAAAGAATTAGGATTCGATTGTGATCATAAGCCTCGACTTCTGCCTCACCATTAGGGTTTTATGATAATTGCACTCAAAAAGATCGCTTTTTAGTCTCTCATGTGTGCAGGCAGGAATAAAGAGAGAAATCTTGCACACGTTGAAGGTAAGAAGGATAACCTTCCGAAATAATTTCGGAGACTCCACGAAGTGTGGACAAAAAGAATCTTTTTCTGATGATCTCTAAGAAAGGAAATCAACCATTAGCAAGGATGGGAGTACTCACTTACCTTCTCACCCGATCGGCAATTAATATCACTCTCTCACGGCTTTCATAGAAACGTCTTCAATCTTCGGTCTTCGGTCTTCAACTGTTGATGATGAACTTCTGAACTTCACAAAAACTTGACAAACATTTTTTTTTTTTTTTACATG
The DNA here is from genome assembly GCA_023531295.1 of Papaver armeniacum. Lineage (NCBI taxonomy): Eukaryota > Viridiplantae > Streptophyta > Magnoliopsida > Ranunculales > Papaveraceae > Papaver > Papaver armeniacum. Next base: position 168,021 of record JAJJWW010008381.1, read on the forward strand.
GAATTAAAATAACAATAAAACTTGTATTGTCTTGATTTCACAAACTTCATTAATTCTCATCCTATTTTCTTTTCTTTGTTTTTTTTTTGCACGTAAACCTTGGACTATCTCAAATATTCGATGGTGCTCCGCTTTCGACTTGGACGATGATGTGTTTCTATGAATCTGTTGATGTTGTTGAGAGGGAGAGAGTGATGCTAACTGAAAATCGGTATTTAGAAGAAGTTTTCATCTTTAAACGTCACCCTCATGATTGACGAAATTAGCACTCAAGAGATCAAAAATAGTCTTTGAAAGTGGTGCGAAGTTGGGTAGCTCACCATTCCTACCCGGAATTGACGTACGGTGACACACACTCTAACAGATTTTTTTTTGAAAGTCACAAAGAGTGAAGGTCGGTACCTCGCTTGATGTAAAATGGGTAGTCTCCACTATGGGTGATCACAATTCTACTACCGAATATCTAAACGACACCTAATTCGCCCTCCGGTATGGTTAAATCCAACTTTAACGCTCTAATCAACTAAGAAACCCGATTGTGTTCTCCAGTACTTCCAAGTTCTGTTATTTCGGTCAGATTCTCTATGTAAACATAGCTAGAAGCATGCTAGTGACTCTAAGATCTCTAAAAGTTGGAGGTTTTTATTTGCAAAGAGTTTTGAATATTTTTTTTTTTTTTTTTTTTAACAAAGACTAAAAACTCTACATGCCCAAACCTAAATCAAACATTGTCCTCAATGTGTCAACAGATAATAAGAATTCAAAAAGTCACATACCATGAGAACTATGCTGATAAGAGAAAAGGGAAGAGATTACCGGTATGTCGGCGGGAGTAAGGTTAGAGCTTCATTTGTCAAGGCTAGAATCCAACATTCTCAGTGGAGATCATATCGGATTAGCACAATATATGCACAAGAAGACTCAACCGATTCAAGAAAAGAAAATTTAACAAGTCCTACTGGATTATATACAATGAAAATTCACCATATACCAACAATCTAAAGAGTTGAGGATCAACCCAAAAGACGGTATGCAGAAACATCAACAGCCTTACACAAATATAACATGAGAGTGCAGGTAAGATTGCATAAGTGAACAAGTTACCCCCAAACCTAAACTTGTCAACAGATGTGTTTTTGAGCACAAAATCTTGCAATTTTAAAGATACATCATGCAAAAGGTCCAACTCAAAATGAGTTTTGCTAAGAACAGGCAGATATACACATTCCAACTGTGGCTCCTTAAAAGTGTTATACTTTGATGCAAAATAGTCCAAGAGGACTTGGGAAGCACAAAGCTCTAGGCCTAGATTAGGCATTCTCAGAAAAGTTGGTTTTGCAATTTTGTCACAAACTACACCTAGGTTTGGTGGAAGAGTTTCAATCTGTGCCTTAGGAGAGAGATTAGGTACATCTAAGTTGTTTTCATGAATAAGATCATTTGCACCATCACACACTTTCCTAAGGTCAGAAAAAGGTAAATCATGTTCACCTGCATAGAACAATTCATCAATCTCTATGTCATAATCATCATTATCCAAAATTTCAACTTCATGCATAACATCATTGGTGCCAAAACTCTCAGCATTCCCCAAGTCACAAACAAGTGGTAAAGCATGCTCATTTTCACAGAATAATTGCACAGGTTCCAAATCAGCATCACATGTATGAATATTAGAAGAAGCATCATTCATAGGGTTCACAGAAGAGAAACTTAATGTCTCTGAACCTAAAGATTCCATTACATTTTCTAAGTACACATGCTATTCATATTCATCATCATCATCATCATAGTAACACTGCACTTCCCTTTTCAAAATTGTAGCATTTTTAGTGCACTCATCTACCTCTAGATTAGGTTCATATTCAGTGTCATTTGCATGAGTAGGAATAGAAACACACATCCTATCATGAACTTCCTTCCATTCTTCATTTTGTAACTGAGTCAGATTCATTTGAATCATCATAGTGAGCTTTTCAATTGAAGGGGAGTCTTCACTAGTGGGTATGCATGCCTCATATGGATATTCACTGCATGGTTGTGCATGAGGTTCATTAGAGAAGGGAAATTCAGACATGTTGCTATATGGATGATCATGCAATGCATTCAATTCAAACCTAGCATTGTTTTGCTCTATGAGGTTTTCTTCCACTGAGTGCATATACGGGTTCATTGGAGGATAGAATTGCTCATCCTCCCATGGTGGTTGATGATACATGTGGTCATAATGATTAGGGTATGTGTATTCAAGTTCAGGGCCCTGAGAAGGCTCATAATATTCCCTAAAATCATCATGGACTGTGGGGAGTTCATACTATGAGGCATGCCCGTAAGCAAGCTCTCTAATGGATTTGTTTTCATCCCCAGTTGCAGACCAAAATCCTGACATGATCTAGCAACTCAATGTGAACTCAAAAGGAAGCATAACTTAGCACACATCAAGCATGTATAACCAATGATGTTTCAAAACAGGGAAGCTAAGCCCACAGGGGTGCTTGGTGTTGCTGCAAATGTGCAACCCAAGTTATGCAAATGCACAGGCCAAAGGTTATGGAAACCCAATGGTTGTGGGCTTCAGATTTGTGCAGAGCCCAGGTTATGAGCAACTACACAGGGTAGTTGTTATGCAAGTCCAGTGTTTGTGTGTTCAATGGTTATGCAAAGCCCAGTGAGACACAATTCTCAACTAAAATCACACACAATTTCTTAGCACTCAGGGGTGCTTTGGATAGTGCACAGCTCAGCTTATGCACAGGTTATGTGCACAGAACAGGATTATGTGAAGGTTGACAGGTGATCAATGAGAGTGAAAACTGTGTATGTGTTTGAATAAAAAGGTAATTGCTGACACAAGGTCAGTTACCTAGCATTCATTCTAGTGCCACAAAAACAGATACAACAGATGAAGAAATTTCACTCAGCGATGATGCACGAGCACGGGGAGCTCAATACTTCAGCAGGTGATCAGCGATTCAAAGCTTCACTAATCATATGCAAAGATGCTGATGCAATAGATGAACAGGTTAAGCTCTCAACATGCTACAGAGTGTCAACACAATCAAGTAACCCCAGTTCTCAGGGATGTATACACAAAAATTTCAGGGCAGATGAAGTCAACTGGGCTGGTTGATGTTACACTTTTCAGAGGTTAATGCTCAAGGATTTGTAGGGCAGATGGCTTAGCTCAATACCAGATGGTTTGCAGGTTTGCACAATGAGTAGTCACACAAGTTTGCACAGGGGAATGAGCATGCAAGGGGTCAGAGCAACTTAGCTCAGCTGATAGCAAGCTTACAAGGTCTCACACAAGGCAGAGGGCAGATGAGGTGAGCTGTCGCAATTGGTATCACTAGGGCTGCAGGTAGCTTGGCTATCCAAGCTGCAGCTCAACTCACAGCTTCAGGGGCTAGAGTTCGGCTCAGAGCAGATGACAACTAGGGGCTAAGCCCAGAACACACAAGGCAGATGGGTTGTGCAATGCATCCAGTTCAGCCAGTATACATGAACATCAACCAATATGTTATGGCAATCAGCAGTAATGCACAAATCTGGGAAACAAAGTTCAGCCAGTAAAGATGTTACTCCGATGTCAAAAAATCATGCTTATGTACAGACGCAGCAGGGATTAGGTGATGCTAGAGGTATAGATATTACAGCAAACAACCAATTGAGCTGATAAACATGCTATTCATCAAGGACGACAAGCCATAAACTATGCTATAACACCCAACATTAACAACAAGAGCCCAAACCAGGCCAAAGATGAGGCTGGCGATAAACAGATTCGGTTGTGTATGTTGCCGTAGTATTTTTCAGAGATTAAGAGAAACACAGTGCAATAGCAATTTCAGCGAGCATGATGGTATTCAACTATCACAGAATCATGGGAATCAAAAGCTAGTGGTTTTAAAATTATGCACAGAGATTCAGTCAAGCTGCTAGGTTATCAGGTTATCATGGCTCATCATTCATACAAATCTAAAGTATAATAAGGTTCGAGAATGACACTACCCGGGCTTGGCCACAATAACAACTGGATTATGCTCCTTTTCTCTCTTTCCTTTGGTTTGCACAGCAGTATGGCAGGTACTACCAGTAGAAAACTGGGTTTAGGCACTACCACAGGTGGTGTTCTGCTGCTCCTTCTATTTTTTCCTTGGGCTTGCTCAGCTGTACCATATGCACCTGCTTTAGCCACAATGGTTTTTAGTTCTCTGGGATGCACAGGTTAAGGCAAAGATAATGAATATCAGCACTGGCTATCACCAGCTGAGAAGACTCTGTGGTGTTAAGATGGATTACTCCACTTGGTTATCTGTGTAGGTCAAACCAAGTCACAGGTGATGAAAATTTTTACCAATAATGCCAATGCTCAACTCACAGATGCAGCTACAGATGCTTAGCTATAGATGTGAGGGTAAGCTACAGATGAGGTAACAAGAATAGATGAAAAACTAGCAGATGTCTAAATGCAATACCAAAATGCAATAAGGAACTGAAAAGGAAATGCACAAATGGTTAACAACTAAGTTACTCATACAATGACTAAAAACAAAAGTTCAATGCAGATATATACAGGGGAGAACTGAAACTCAGAGAAGAAAGCTAGTAATCAACAACAGCACTACCAGTTCCCCGGCAGCGGCGCCAAAAACTTGGTAGGCTAGGAAAGATGCCTACGACTATGTCTACTGCAAGTGCACATGCCTATTGGAGGCAAGGGAAAGCACAGGTCGATCCCACAGAGAAATGGAGTGCATGAATGATCTAAGGCTTTACTCTACTGAATTCAAAGAAGTGTAACACAGCTGAGGTTGTCGATACGACTGGATAAAGATGTGACAATGAACTAAGGAAAAGGATGGGTTGTAACAAATTGCAAGCTGCCAGGATAGTGAATCCACCTCTAACTTCATGCTCAGGCCAGGTATCTTAAGCTATGTTCTTGTGCCTTCCTTTGAAGGTCTAAAATGGATGTTTGATAACTAATTTTGCTAATTAACCCCTAGTATGAGCTGTCTTCTTACAGAACAGCTCATCACAGGCTTGTAAGCTTCATCAATTAATCACTTAATCCTAATCATATTATAATCCAGCAAAAACACGGCTAAGGATAAGTATGCTTTGACATGAAAATCATGGGTTTCATCAACACCCTGGTGAATCAAATTAGAACATTTCAGAGACAATAAAACACAAATAAAACTAAGTTGGTGCTCTGGCTAGCCCAGGCATGAGTTTCTACACCCACACACATCAACCCTATTTATACATGCAAAATACCAAACCCTAAATCTCTTCAAAACAGAAAATAATTCAATATCCTCTCACCCACGTCGCTCAGTAAGCTGTCTCCTCTGTCAATTCGTCTCAGCAACTCCCTTGATTGATTTGATGTGAAACCCTAGCTCTAGTTATCTCTAACCTAGCTTCTAGGGTATGGAGAAGATATGAAAGAGATAACTCGAGAAAGAGTGGTGGAGCAGGTGGCTGAGGAGCTGTTGGTGGCTGAGGCGGCTGTGGCAGGAGATGGAGAAGGGGCTAGCTCTGCCATGGTATGGGTGAAGGAGGTGGAGGTATGGGTTTTCTCTGAAAGTCGGGGGAAGAAGAAAGAGAAAAGAAAAGAGAAATGGAGAAGGGTGCGTTTGTTTTGGGTGGTTAAGGGGTTGATGGCTTCGGTGTTGAGCAGGTGCAAAAAAAGTTTGATGAGCGAGCTGTAGCGACCGATGGATTCAGGGGAACCCGATGCGAGGGCCGATACGGCCGTAGGATGAAACTGGATCAAATCTCAACGGCTCAGAATGATGCGGGCTCGGATCCGGGTCGTGGGTCGGGTCTTGTCTGCTCAAGCCCATGTCTTGTAAATGGGTTGCTCCTTGTTGGGTTGCAACTGATGCGCGCGCGGGCTTTGGCTTTCTGCTCCATAGATGCTCGTCTCCAATTTCTGCTCTTTTAGCTCCTTAATTTCTCCGAGCTTTATTTACTACCTAAAAACACAAAATTAATTAGTACAAATATTTATTCTTGAAAACAAAGAAAACACACAATCTGGGTTAATATCTGATTTCTGAGCACAAAAGATGAGTTAAATGCCAATAAATAGATGTAGAAATATGCAATATTTGGCACTCATCACCTATACCTGACTATCCCATGAAAACGTGATCTGAAACACTCAAATCGTCCGGCGAAGTTGAGCGGTCGAGATCAGTTTGCGATTTGGGAGGTGCGACCACGCTAGTTTGGGCGCGCATCTTGGAACAACCAGGCATGATATGCCTTGGCCAATCGGGTGAGGGGATACATGGGTCCACGGTGGTCATCTTTGGTATGACCGGACACCGCTAATCTAATCTTGGACCCTCCATTCGCATCAGGAGAAGATGGACGCTCGAGATGCTCAAAACCCTAATTTGGGTTTAACGGCCGTGTAACCATGCTCTGTTTGGGCGCACGAATTAGGATAACCAACCATGGTTGGTACTGACCGATTGGTCAGGTATGTAGGCGGGGCCCATGGTGATTGTGTTGACATGCTCCGGGCCCTTTGAATCTACATCTACACCCTCCATCTATACCTACGAAGATGGATGGTTGAGACTGTTTTGCGACACATGTAATATGCCGCAAACCCTAATTTTAGGGTTTTCCGCCCATACTGCTATGGTTTGGACGTTTTGGCAAGCTAGGCCAATTCTGGAGGGAGGCCGACCATGCGGGGTCCGCGTTGGTTCGGCAGTGGATATTCCATACCTGCTTGGGGGTGATGGAATTGATCTGGGTCATCCAATCATGCTTGTGGAGTTGGATGACTGTGATCATATCTGGACTGATACGGTCAGTCCGGATGCTCAATCGGTCTAGTATAACACACCGAGAGGGGCTCAATCAGGCTAGTATAACACACCGAGAGTCAGCCTGTACGGGTATTTCGTACATGGTTTCATTATAATGCTTGGAGGTTCGTGTTGCTCTGTAAGAGCAACACTCAGTCGTCATGCCGCACTGATAATGAGTACAGGAAATACAAGGCTGATTGCGCATTAATTAATAATGCTAGAAATTCACGGGGTATATGGGATTGTTGCTACATGCTCCAACCTGGATGAATTTCATGTATTCTCAGAATGGGATTGTTGCCACATGCTCCATTCTTGGTGAATTAAGTGAGGGAGTATCCAACACTTATTAATGGCTTTATCTTTTACAAGATGTCAGCGCATAATTTTCTGGTTTTTTACAACTTTAACCTCAAATGAAAATCCACCATCAACAGTTGGCTAAGCTTAAGCTAGATCTATGATCAAGTTCTAAGAGGCGAAATCTGGATTGAAGTTCATTTAGAGGAAGAGATTTAATTTTGTTATTTGAAAAACTATCCAAAGAATCGTTGAGATGAGCAAGAAGAGCATCATCATCCATAGGTTCAGGAAATGAATGAAGAAGAATGGCTTCCTCAGAAAGGTTATAAACGTATGCGAAAATGATAAGTCAGATGAGGGAAGATAACAAGAGAACAAAACAAAGGAAAAGGGAAAAGTTTCATACCATAAAGCTGTTGGTTGGAGCTATGAAGGCTAGAAATCTTATTCTTCTGAGTGGCAGAGTCAGCTTCTAATTGCTTGTTCTTCTCGCGAAGAATGGCAGCTTCAATTTCCAATTCTTCATTTCTCTTGCGAAGAGCAATAGCTTCAACTACCAATTCTTCATTTTTCTTGCGAAACTGAAGATTCTTCTTTTCGAGAATACTGCGCCTCTTTTCAAGATCTGAGGCAACAGCAAAGGAAGCTCTCCCGGACTACAAAATAAAACAAAGAAATTAAAAAGATATAATTTAAAATCAAAACTATGAAAAAATAAGAGAATGAAAACATACCAAGACACTAAGTGAATTTAAGAAGCTTGGAGTCACTGATCTGGAGACCCCATGAAGAGAACTATCACTCTCAAGTAAAGGTGAATCGCAAATACTCGTGAGAGCCTTGCATGTACTAGAAAGGCGATCGTCACCCATCCCTTGCATAGAATCAGAAAAGATGCTAGACAGCTGTGCCACAGAAGATCCAGCTGGAGAATTTGAAGAAGGGATATCCACAACATCATATTCCTCATCACCAGAATTTTCACCTGACTGAGGATTCGAAGGAGAGGGGAGGTGAAGTTTTCGCTTCTTCAGAGGTGGAGCAACAGATTTCTCCTTGCGAAGAGGATTTTTACCTCTACCTTTGGCCTTCGCAGCCTCAGGGTTTTCTTCTTCTCCAACAGCTACAACACCAACCTTCGCACACAAATGAAGATAAGAAACAGAGGCAACAATATTGTTAAAAATATATAAAGTGTTTCTTACTTCATCCATGACGGAGCGAAGAGCAGCTAAAGTACTAGCCTTCCCGGTCCGTAGCTCGATCTTAACTTTTCAATCTAAAATTTTTCGCGAGAATCAAAGGATAAGGGAATAAGCAACCAATGAAAGATTACAAAGTACGCGAAGTTGGAAGACATACCTCTTTATTCTTCTCGGGCCAATTAAATACCCAAGGTCGATAAGTAGCGAAATTCGCAGGAAGTACATTCGAGCCTGCGATATAAGGCCCCTTTATCACCAATGGAAAAACACACCATCTATCTTTTTTAGAGTGATGCGGGACGTTGTTTTTACCAGAATGCCAATCAATGTCTTGCATAAGGAGTTTATCGTCAGCAACATCATCCTTTCTTTTCAGACGGACACCCCAGCGAGTATTATCCTTCCTCATAGGAATGAATTCATAATTCTCGTAGAAACTCTCGACTGTGTATCTTTCAGCGAGTATCGCCAATTCCTTCAATTTTGGGTCTCTAACTTCTGTCGGGTAAAGAGACCCATTACCAGCTTTACGATTGGCGAACTCAAGTATTAAACGAATGCAATCCCCGCTTAGGTGATAGATAGCTCGCGAGAAGTTCGCATGAGCAAGAATTCCATAAAATAATGGAAGGTTAGGGTTATAAAGAGGAATGGGAAGGCCGACGAGAATTTGACCAAGCAAAATTATGATTTCATGATCATCACAATGATGATCAGTGAACAACTTGGCAGAAAGAATGGATTTAGGTTCCTGACCGGGAATGGTGGTTAAAGTAAAACCTTTTCCTTGAAGATCTTTTTGAATTTCTTCAAAAGAAGTTTCGTATTTGCGACCGATTGGAGCCATTTTCAGTATGGGAATGAATGAAGAACTGAAGATCAAAAGTGTAGCTGCAGGAATCCTACACTACACCTCTCACAATATTCCACACAACTAAGACATTTTTAAGATGAATAACAATGATTTTATTGATTATTTCCTTGAAGATTCACAAGATAAAATAGAAAAGAGTTAAAGAAATTACAATCACCACCAACTTTCTCTCTCCTTATGACTTGTCAAACACTCTCAAAAGAATCCCCCCCTACAACAGACTTATTCGACCCTTTATATAGGGTAGTATACAATGGATGACAGCTAAGCTGTCCTTTATTTTCGGGAACGACTTGCGAAATATCGCAAGTTTACAAGTATACAATCTCGCGACTCTCCTAAACTTCGCTAGATCTTCACACTTTTCTCATGTTTTGGCTGTCGTCATTCATTGCGTCATCTATATTACTCTTCTGCGAACCCCTCGCAATGTTGTTGTTTATTGATCCCGCGAAGTATTGATGTCGCGATATTCTGATCCTACATCTTGCCTTTTCTCATGTCTTCTCTGCAAAGAAGAGAATGTCATGAGAACCAATATTTTGAAATGCCGCAACTGTTCATCTTTATCTGTTTCAATCCCGTACTTTTACACGGAATTTATTACAGATGTTTCTTCTTCCACTCTTTTCTTGACACGTCTCTTTCAACCGTTTTTTCTTGACAATTCACGTCCCATCTCGCATTAAATGCATTTGTTTCTTCGAGGATTCTTCTCTCTATATATAGTTTTCTCACCCTTCTCTTCTTCTCTTTTATCTTCCCTCTGCAACTTTTCTTCAACTCTCTTCCTCCGCAATTTGCGTTTCTGCTACTGTAAATCTTCCTTTTCTTCTTTCTCTTGATCTTCAATTCTCTAATCATTCCCATATTCTAAAAATGGCTCCTTCTAGTCGTAAATATGAAAACCTTTTTGATGAAACTCAAAAGAAATTACAAGATAAGGGTTTCACCTTATCTACTATTCCCAATCAAGAATCTTCATCTATTCTTTCTGCAAAGTTGTTTACTGATCATCAGTGTGATGATCAGAAAATCATAATCTCGCTAGGTCAAATCCTCGCAGGTCTTCCCATTCCTCTGTACGATCCCGAACTGCCTTTGTTCTATGAAATTCTTGCTCATGAGAAATTCTCTCGAGCTATTTACCAATTAAGTGGTGATTGCATCCGTCTAATGCTTGAATTCGCCAATCGCGGCGCTGGTAAGGGATCTCTATATCCTGATAACGTTAAAGATCCTAACTTCGCAAGTTTAGAGATAGTCGCCGCGAAATACACTGTAGAAAACTTCTTTGAAAATTATGAAGTAATAAACATGAAAAATGATAAGTCTCGTTGGGGTGCCCGATTGAAAAGAAAAGAGAACGTTTCCGACGATAAGATACTCATGCTAGATATTGACTGGCATTCTGGCAAGAACAACGTTCCTCGATACTCTAAAGATGAGAGGTGGTCTGTCTTTCCACTATTTTTGAGCGGACCTTACATTTCTGGTTCCAATACACTCCCTGCGAATCTCGCAAATTATCAGCCTTGGGTATTTAATTGGCCCGAAAAGGCAAAAGAGGTATACTTCCTAATTTTTACTTATTTTACAATCTTCACTTCCTTTTATATCTAATCTTGCGATTTTTTCGGATCATCAAATTAAGAAAGAGTTACAAAAAAAATCCAAAAGCGAGTACTCTGGCGATACTTCGTTCAATCACGGATGAAGTAAGAAATATTTTCCCTTATTATTTTTAACAATATTGTTGCCTCTGTTTCTTATCTTCATTCGTGTGCGAAGGTTGGCGTTGAAGAAATTGACATTCCTGAAGCTGCGAAGGCTAAAGGCAAGAATAAAATCACTCTTCGCAAAGATAAATCTTCTGCTCCATCTTCTAAAAAACGGAAAATCCATCCCTCTTCTCATTCTAATTCCCAAACCAGCGAGAATTCTGATAAAGATGAAAATGAGGTTGATACTTCATTTGCAAAGGAGAATCATTCGGTCGAATCTGCTATGGCGCAATTGTCTAGTGTTTTCTCTGATTCTATGCAAGGATTGGGATATGATCGTTTATCTGCTACTTGCGAAGCTCTCGCAAATATCTGCGATGCCCCCCCTGCTAGTGGATAATGATTCTTTTCGTGGAGTTTCCCGGACAATGACTCCCAGTTTCTTAAATGCACTTAGTGCCTTGGTATGTTCATCTTTCTATATTTCTTTGTGATTTCGATTATAAACCTTATCTTAACAATTCCTTTATTTTCCTTTATAGTCTGGGAGAACTTCCTTTGTTGTTGCCTCAGACCTCGAGAAAAGACGCAACAATCTTGAAAAGAAAAATCTTCAACTTAAGGAGAAGAACAAAGAACTAGAAAATGAAGTTGCGACATCTCGCAAGAAGGATGAAAAAATTCAACAGTTGGAAGTTGAGTCTTCTTCCCAGAAGGACAAAATATCTACTCTTCAAAGTGCTAATCAGCAACTTTATGGTATAACACCCTTCTCTTTTCTTCATTTCTACTTTGTTATTTATTTTTCTTTGCCTAACTTATCATTTTCGCAGACATTTATAATCTTTCTGACGAAGCCATCCTTCTCCATTCATTCCCTGAACCTATGGATGATGATGCTCTTCTCGCTCATCTCAATGAATCTTTAAGTAGTTCTTCAAACAAGATTAATTCTCTCCCATTAAATGAACTTCGAACCAAATTTCATCTCTTAGAAATTGAACATAGATCTAGTTTAGGTTTAGCCAACCGATTTAAACGTTTATATCTTAGCTCCCAGGAGAATAATAATATTCTAAGGAAGAAAATTAGCAGCCTTATAGATGATAAGGATCACATTGCTAATCAAGGTGCACAAGCATTAGAGAAATTCCAAAAAACTCTTCTTGAAGTCCAAATTGAACGAGATGAATCTCTTCGCCAAAATGCCATACTTAATGAGCGAGAAAATCAAATTCGTTCACTTCTTGTCATAAATAATGATGATGAATTCGCTTGGGCTGCGAAGGTTCTAGATAATGCCAGAAATAACTTAGGTGTTAGCGTCAGTCTTCACGCTGAGCATACTGCCTTGGTTAAAGATATGATTTCTGACAGAGAAGGTTGTTTACTGTTCTTCATTACTTTTCCGCCTCTTTTTTATTAAACTGCTATTAAGTTGCTAACTCATTGTCATTTGTTCGCAGAATCTGAGAAGAGGTTTCAAACTAGAATCAAGGAACTTGAGTCTGAGAAAGCACAACTTGCAAAAGACTTCTCTCTTCGCAATGACAAATATTCTAAGCTGAAGAAGCAACTACAAACTACTGTGGCGAATTTCAATAATGATGATGTCCGTTTTCGCAATCAAACTATTGAAACAGTTTGCAATGACCACAACATTCCTCTTTCTTCATATCCATGTCTTCTCGATGAAATTCCTGAAAATATGCCTTCCTCAGATGTCTCTGATAGTGATGCAAGCGAAGAAGAGGAATCTGATAAAGAATCTGATGAAGGAGAAGAATAAGTTGAAAGATTGTTCCATTTTCCTTTTTCTCTTCTTGTGATACTTGTACATTTATCCTTCTAACCTTCCATTTTTGTAATCTCTATCAGTAAATCTATCATATGAAAATAAATAACAAGTTTTTACTCTAATCATTCCCATACTTGCCTCTGTTATTTATTTTCACATGAGAGAAATTAAGTCGATAATCTTTAAGTAATGATACTTCTTAATTTCGCAACTGCTGTTGCTAATTCTCCACAAATAAATGAAGGAATATAGTCGTATTCGCAAGCTTATTTGCTTACTCAATTTCTTGTGTTATCTTATCTTCATTTATGTTGAAATTCATCATTGCGACAAGATCGCAGGACGTCTTTACATTTTCATGTAATGACCCATTGATCTTGTCTTATCATTGTTTTTGTGTGGTCTTATTTTGCCTTCCTAGTTAAAGGTATTATTTTGCCACCCCTCATATTGCGTCAATATGACAGGCCTAAATATTCTTGCGAACATAAAGCCCCATGACATTGCCGTCTTGCGACAAAATCGCAAGACGTCGTTACACTTTCATGTAACGACCCATTGATCTTGTCTTATCATTTCTTTAGTATTATTGCCTCTGCATGATGCTTTTGTTGCGACAATATGAAAGGTCTAAAAATTCTCGCGAACTTGAAGTCCCATGACATTGCCGTCTTGCGACGAAATCGCAGGATGTCTTTACACTTGCATGTAAAGACCCATTGATCTCGTCTTACCCTCGCGTTAGTATTATTGCCTCTTCAGGATCATCGCACAAATATGACAAGCCTAAATTTTCTTGCGAAAATAGAGCCTCATGACATTTACGTCTTTTGACAGTTATCAGCTCCCTAATGGAGGGTGCCGCCCTTATCATCTCCCTGGTTGCCCCTTCAAGGAGGCGTACATCGGCCATACAAGACTAGATCCTCCCATCCGGTCTTAACAACAACCAGTTGTTTTCGCAGCCTCCTATCCCTTATACCTATAGGGTTTATGGTTACGAGACTGCACCCTAAGTGGAGTTTTCTTCGGGCCGAGTGCAGCATGTGCCAAGTGTAGTTGCAGGAAATCCTACACTACACCCCTCACAATATTCCACTCAACTAAGACATTTTTTAGATGAATAACAATGATTTTATTGATTATTTCCTTGAAGATTCACAAGATAAAATAGAAAAGAGTTAAAGAAATTACAACCACCAACTTTCTCTCTC
>JAJJWW010008382.1:0-45854 GCA_023531295.1 Papaver armeniacum
AAATTTGAGGTAACAATCTTGTTAGTTAATTGTTTTCCTGTTTAAGAAAAGCCTGAGTTTATATTATATATATATGTTGCTTTAGCTTAATAAAATTCCGGTTCAATTGATATTTATTCCATGATGTGTGTGTGGATGTGTGTTTCAATTGGTTCCGGTTAAGAAAAACTATTGTTATCTTGCTTTATTGTGTGGTATCAATTGTTTAGGCTTACAAAATTTCAGTACAATTGATGTGTGTGTGTGTGATTCAATTGGTTCCGATTAATAAAAACTATTGTTATCTTGCTTTAGTATGGTATCAATCGTTTAGGCTTACAAAATTACGGTGCAATTGCGGTGCTTATAATGTCTATGTTGTTTCAATTGCTTCCGGTTGAGGTGAATAATTATGCAAGTTGATTTATTTTGGTTTGTATGAATTATTTATGGCTTAATGAAATAATATGTGTACGGGATGAGTTGTTTAGTCCAATTCGAGTCCGGATAAGAAACTAAGTTAATACTAATATTAGTTAGACTTATCGAAGTGAGGTTTCAGTTATTCAAGTCTAATCGAATGCCTAAACATGAAATGCTAGTTAACTAACCTAGTACTTGTCTTGTTTAAAATTGAAAGGTCTACGTTTATGGATAATTAGAACCTCATGAGAAAAATGGAGTTTATCTTTATTTTGGTCTTATCGAATTATGCGGTTGTTTTTGAACAATCGGTTTAGCAAAGGGACTAATATGCTTAGTTGTTTTTGGTTTGCTAAACTAAATTGGAAAAATTGTTTCGGATAATTGTTTCCTTGGTAACATATCAAAATAAGACTACTTGTAATTTCGGTTTTGATATTGGTTATCAGAACATGATGTGTGGAACCCTCGTGCCTAACTCTATAGGTTTACAAGTCTATTCTGAGATTTGTAAGATTCTTTTCGTGTTGTCCTTTATTTTTTCGTTTCTTTGTCATTTTTGTGAAAAAAAGGGGGAGAAATATATGGAGTAAACAGTGATGATAGGTTAGCTTGAAAGTATTAGGATATGAGACATTACAAGTATTGTGAAGACTTGAAGATGTGAAGAAGCAAGGAGCTACAACGACAACAATCATCCTTCCACTTGAGGTTAGTGATATTTGACTTGAGCTGTTTCATTCCCTAACATATCTTTCAAGTCGTGCATATTGAAAACATAAGCTGCGAAGCATATTTGAACTTTAGATAGACATAGTATTAAAGGAATACAATACGAGGTTTATTGCTTAACCATTAAACTTTGTAGATAAGACATCGCCATAATCATTTGAATGCTATTGTGATTATGTATGGGTATGAGGTGAGGATTTCATCCTAGGGAACAATGTTTACATGTGTTCTAAGGAAGTAAGTTCATAAACTTGTTTGTGAACCGAAAAGGAAATTGCCAGTGTTATTGGTTTTGTTATTCATTGCATATCTTATGAACAACCAATATGTGTGAAAGAGTATAACCGGCTCACAACTTGTTGTGTTCTTGGTAGATTTGTTCACAAAGGCTTGACTTATGTATTGGTATAACTTTTATTAGTAAAACCGATCTTAAGTAATCTTTGTGGTATGATCGAATTTTGTATGTCCGACCTTGTAAGGGAAAGGGAACCGATCCTAGTAAGGGAAAGGGAACCGATCCTAGTAAGGGTGCGGTACATCAAAGGGAACCGATCCTTGTATGGGGTGCGGCAAGGTTTATAGAGAAATGGGAACCGATCCTATGGACATGTGCAACACATATAAGTTAGATACCATATATATGTGGGGAACCGATCCTAGTACCTAGTCAACCGAACTTTTGGGAAGCTAGTGTGACTATGCACAGTACTCACATGGAGGTAGAACCGAAACTTGTTTTGGTAGAACCGTAAACCCATGATTCTGATTGAATATTGGTTTGATCAATCACATAGTTCTAGAAAGTCATATGAACCAATTGTAAACTTGTTTGGAAGTGTCGCAAATCGGTTTCAAGGTTGTAAGTGCGAAAGAGAACTTACAAAGTTAAGATGTCGACAAACTTTGAACACGTGATGTGAATGTTTATTTCTATAATTGTTCAAAGATATTCCTTAACGGCTAAAGGAAGAGAATCTCATGATCGAAACATAAGTAAGTTAATAATCTTTTAATTAAGGTTATTAATTTCATTTGTAGGGAAATTAAGTAATTAGTAATGTGCATTTACTAATTAGATTTTTCGAGAGATTTCGATCGTTATTTTTGGATAGAGCATTTCCAGGAATTATGAAAACTGAATCTGTGCTTTTATGAATATCTTGAGAATATTTTCGGTTTTGGAAATTCCTTGGTGTCCAAACTTCCTTGTCTATAAATACATGAAGTTTGACTTTCTAGCAAACTAATCCTTCGTAACAACAAATTTACTCTTTTGTTGTTGTAACTGGTGTAGCCGCCTATTCGGAGAGGAGAGTAACCTAATTAGGCGAAATCTCTTACGGCCGCTCGAGTTTAAACTTTTCTTTGGGATTGAGAAGCTTTAGCGCGACCGTTGGTGGGAAACTAGATAATTGCGGTTTATCTGTGTTTTCGATTGATTTGATTGACTAACGGTGGTTGAAATCGATTGCACCTAGTTTGTTTATTCTTGAGAATCTTCTCTTCGATATAAGATTCACTCAAACTAGTTCGTTTTAAACGGGGATATTTAGACCGTTGTTAGTTCTAAAGACGATCTTGTGATAATCCATTGTTAACGGACTCCATTTTGTGCGTGATTGATCACAAGAGATTCAAGTGATTGTGTGCGAGTTTTTATTGAAGATTTAAGAAGATTTGAAGACAAAGAAGACATGAAGATCGACTTGGGTTTTATAATCTTTGGTGTGCACAATACTTGTTTCGGTAAAAGAGGATCCAATTAATAATCATTTTATCCTTGTGGTAGATTGGATTGATTAATTGAGTAGATCGGCATCAATACGTTTCCTAGTGATTAAAGGTATTGATTGGCTTAATCTTAAACGATTACCTTTGGGTGATTCAAACTAAGATAGATCTAAGGACCTGATGAAGGAGCTTATGTTAAGATAAATAGAAGAGCCTTTGTCTGACTCATATCCCTTGGTTGAATAGAGTTGATACCAAACAGATTTGTTGTTCCTTTACTGTTTGGAATACGAACCAAAGGAATTGTTCCAAGTACGTGACTTATTCACAGGTCGGAGGCGTGGGAATACAGGCGGAACTAAGTGAACTATAGGGTTAGTTACTTGGTCTCAACTATACGAAGTTAGGTGTAATTTTGTGTAGCGGCTTAATCAGAGAGTATTCATTAGGAAAAGGTCCCGGGTTTTTCGCATTTTGCGGTTTCCTCGTTAACAAAATCTTATTGTGTCATTTACTTTTATTTTCGCATTATAATTGTTTTATTATAATTAAATTAAATCACACCAACATTAATTTCTATTTACTTGATAAGCAATCCTATTGTGTTTGGTTAAGTCCGAACCTTTGTATCAAGTAAACATACTTCGTTGTTGTATTGTCTCGATCTCAAGATCCATAGAACACACGAAGTGTGGACGATTAGTTGTATTGTCTCGACTCAGTCCATAGACAATCACTTTCGGAGAAAGGACTTATAGGTAGGAAAAGTTTTAGCTTGAGGTATATTTGGGTACCCTCGCCTTTTCAGTTATATCTCTGTTTCTCAGTGTAATCAGCAAATCAATGAGAAACAACTTGAGCGGTACCAAAGAACAATGTTCAAGTTTCAATCAATTTATATCAACAACCAAAGGTTGGATTATCTAATTGATTGAATCACAGACAACTCCGTGATATTTCAATTATATAGAAAATATAATGCGGAAAAGAAATAACACAGACACCAGAAATCTTTCTTTATAATAAGGGACCCCAAATCGCCACATGGCATAGCCACAATCAATACAATATATAGTGAAGCCATGTCAGCATCACTATACATATCATTGCCACGTCATTAGGCACCTTTTTACAGACAGTTGGGTAATTTAGATACACTAGATATCATACTGTTTACCTTTGTAGTGAAACGAAACCACATTTCATTCCCAAGTCGACATAGGTTCCAACTTTTCCACTCTTCACGGACGTATCTATTCACTATTGCCGTTTCTATGTCAATTGAACATGTGATCCGATAGAGCATCAGCGCGATCCACGTTTGTTAGAAAGAAATCCAATAGGTGCCTTCCCACCACATGTATAACCAATAATGTGTGATAACTGTATCAATTTTGTTTCCTCCAAGAAAAGTAGCAACCAACAAGGTCCAACATCATAACATTAAGAAAAAAAGAATGCTATCATTAAATGACTTTTGTTGTTTGAAGTTCTCAATTACACCATGCCCATGGTTATTTTCAGGAAACTTCACCCTTTTGCTAATCGAAAAGACGATCACTTCCCAAAAGTCCTCTTCTTTCTAATGTACATATATATCATGCTAAACTTTGGTGGCAATTTGTGAAGAAGGATAAAAGTAGAGGAAGAAAGGAACTTACAGTAAGATATATGGGCCAAATAAGTGTTGCGCAAACTTATCATGGGTACAAAAGTACAAAACGCACAATCGACACGATCGCATTCAACTAGGAAACCCACGGTTTTCCTAATGATTCACTATTTGAGCCGATTATAATCGAAAGTGTCAGTGAGTTGTTTGGTGCGAAGAATGCATTTGATCTGTATAAAGTTCGTTGAAATTCGAAAGGGGCAAATTATGGCATTTAAGGATAAGCAATTGAGGTTTCCATGTTTCTTGAAGAAATTAACAACTAATTCAGGTTGTTGTACAAATTTTGTACTACAAACTGTTTAGGTACGTGCTCCACATGATATTTCTTCTATTTTATTGTCATCCATATCCCAGTATACGTTTGGTTTTTGTTTTTGTTTTTTGATCGGTCCAGTATATGGTTAGTTTTAGTGGGAACTTAAAGCTTTGTTGTTTACCGAATATTGTAACAAAAAAATGTAATTAACAACTATACAGAGATCGAGACACCCCTTTTGCTCTAGACCTCCTATTCATCGGCATGGCTTCCCAAACGTCTTCTTCCTTGGAATGTATATATAGCAAGCTAAACTTTGGTAGTACTGTTGAATTTCCAACGGATCTTTATATACCATTAGTCAATGTTTTAAATCACCGTGTTGATGATACCTGTGGTTTTGAAATATTAAAAAAAAAAAGAGATTAGGCCTTACAAGGTGTGATTATTCCAAAGGTATACGGTTCTAAAAAACAATAAAAAGAAAAGGGAGTACACCTTACAAAATATGATTATTCCGGTGCGTATGCACCGGGTTAAGGGTTTGTTTTATTAACGAGGAAACCGCAAATGCAGAAAAACCCCGGAACCTAGTCCAGATTTGAACACCACACTGTATTAAGCCGCTACAGACACTAGCCTAGTACAAGTTAACTTCGGACTGGAATGTAGTTGAGCCCTAACCAATCTCACAATGATCAAGGTGCAGTCACGTTCATTACGCCTCTAGAACCACGCCGGATTCTGCGCACTTGATTCCATTATCTGATCTCACCCACAACTAAGATTTGCTACGACCCAAAATCGAAGACTTGATAAACAAATCTGTCTCACACGAAAGGTCCATTGAATAGATAAATCTGTCTCCCACGAAATACCTACGAGTTTTGTTCGAGTCTTTTGATAAATCAAGGTGAAAAACAACCAATTGATACACAGTCTTATATTCCCGAAGAACTGACCCTAATAATATCAATCACCTCACAATAACTTAACTATATTGTAGTAGGACAAGTTATTATGGAATCACAAAGAATGAGACGGAGAGCTTTGTGATTACTTTTTATATCTTACCTATCGGAGATAAATCTCGAGCAAATCTTAGAGAAGCTAATACTCAATACGATAGAAGAAAGTAAGATCGGAACACGCAAATACGGAGAAAATAGTTGGGCCTGGCTTCAGAATCCCAATGAAGTCTTAAAGTCATTAACCTATAATGGTTTTATAAAAACCTAGGTTAAAGGAGAATCGACTCTAGTACGCAACTAGTATCACACATGAGGTGTGGGGATTAGGTTTCCCATTTGCTATAGTTCTCCCTTATATAGTCTTCAAATAAGGGTTTGATAACTTTGGAACAAAGCAATCAATATTCACCGTTGGATGAAAACTTGATTTAAGATTCAAGCAAATATTTCTCCATCGTTATATGGTCTTAGCTTGTTACACACAAATGAAATATACTTTCACTTAGATATGGGTAACCGTACCTAAACGTGTATATTGAGTTGGCTCAATAACGAGTTAATCAAGTTAGCCAAATGAACACTTTTGTATTAACCATATTCATCTTAACACAACTAGTTCAAATGACTCAAATGAAACTAGATATAGAGTTGTTCAATTGTTTTTATTCTCATACAAGTATACAAGACACAATTGAAACAAATTGATTTTTGATTCACTCGAATCAATTCATGAACATTATAACCACGGTTTGCAAAAGATTGCATTCCTTATTATATAAATGTATTTGTTCATGACTTAGCCGATTTTAAAACTTAACCAACTCAAGTATGCAAACGTGTACGCATACTTAGAATTCCGGACTTGGCACGTGGTTCGCAAGATGTAAACAGATACGATATTTTCTACACTACCAAAACTCGGTTGAAGTTAGTATGCAAACATGTACGCATACTTTAGTTCCTGGACTTCAATCAAGTTGAATCAAGACGCATACGGGTATGCACACTAGATTCCGGACTTGGAGTAACTTGCAATAGTTAGCATACAAGTACGCATACAATGCTATATCCAATCAATGGTTAATTGTTCTAAACTCTCATTTCAATCATTGAAACATTCTTAGAAGACGGGAATAGCTGTCTCACACAAACTATTAGCTTCAAAGCAATTTTTAAGTGATCAAATGATCAATACGAAACATTACGAATCTACACCAAATGACTATCTCACACAAATCATATAAGATGTTACTAAAGCGATTTTCACATGATCATCTTTTGACTTTAAATCAAGAATAAAAGATGAACTTGGTTAAAGCAAAAGATTACCAACACATATTTCGAGAAATATGTAAGCGAGTTAAACTCATTTCCCAAATATCAAATGTGTATAAATTAAATTCTATATAGTTATACGACTTTTGTCTCAATAGGAGATAAAGTAGAAATAGACTTTTGAGTGATAGATGAGTTCAAGTCTCCTCATACCTTTTGTTGATGAAGTTCCACAAGCTCCCCTTAGTTTCGTGTTCAATCGATGAACGCCGTGAAGTCTAAAGCTCAACTATTTCTTCTATCCTAATCCGAGACATAGCTATAAGTAGACTAGAAATCAAGACTTATAGTTTTGACAACCGAACTAGATAAACAAGCTTGGGATAGCAACGATTATGAGTTTGACCGAGCAAAGGTGCTCAATGATTTTCAATCAACTCTTTTGCTAGTGATAGGAATGTACGCAAACACAAATGAACAAAGATACCAGATTAGCGTAATTTTTTTGGAATCAAGACTAAGTTTCATATGAACTTTAAAGTTATGTATGGCTCAAAGTCTTTGAGATATTTTAACTTGCCTAAACATCTAATCATGGAACAATGATATAGCTACTCACTGTATTTCATTTTAGCTTGGCATATAATTAATAAATGAGGGAAACCTCTTATTAGGAAAAAAAAAAACCCATCCAATTGAATTATGTTAAATGAAATTTTATAAAAACCAACTTAGTCATTTGGATGTGTGTAAAATGACCATGCATTGTAAAAACTGTTGTCTTTTGTGCTTCTCCTCGAGCAAATCGGTCTCACATTTTTATTCTCATTGTAAGTTTTCTGCCTATATTTGGAATCACTTTATAACGAGAGTTGGTCTTCTTTTGGCATTACAAAATTGTATTGATGCCAATTATATAAAGTCGGAGATGTAAAACTGTTCACCTTATATGTAAGAAACTTTCGTCTATAATTCCAGCAACAACTTGTTAGACTTTATGGAAGGCTAAGATTGTCATTGTCACTGAAGGTGCTTCTGTCAGCATAGACGAAGTTATCTACCAGGTGAAGATCCAGTGTTATAGCTAGGTTCACAATGATGAAGTCCTTAAGGATGTTTTTCTTGATGTGGTTATCACTAACTAGGGTAATTATTTAGTTTTTTAATTGTGTCTCTTATTTATCTCTGAGGGTTGTTGGTTTTCATCTAGAGAATTGTGGTTTACAGTCGTTGAGGTGTCTTGTTGTAGTTCTTCAGCTTGCTTGCCTACTTTTTGTATATCTTCTCTAATTTATTAACCTTTGTCATATAATGAAACCATCCCACTATATTTATGGAATACTCCCTTCATCCCTAAATATATGACCTACTCATTTTTAAATTTTGTCCCATTAACAGATGACCTATATCATTAAACAAGGGAATATTTTTAAAACCACCCTTTTAATTAATTATTGTTAGTACAAAAATTATGTATTATTTGATAGCCATGTTTATATTCGTTACATAGGTGTTTTAAAATGCTTTTCGATCATATAAAGTTTACCAATATCCGTGGTATAGTTCAAGAGATAAATCAATCCTAAATTTTATTAGTTATTATTCATAAGGGTATAATTATAAAAAAAAACACTTAAAAAATATTCCTATCTTCTCCTTGCCTTAAGAATTGTGCAAACCTGAAGGGACGAAAGGAGTATTTAACTATATCGTCTGTAAAAGCTGTCCTTTTATGTTAGAAACAGAAAATGATAATAACAACATCAAAAATTCTTAACAAATCGTGGAAAAAATCACCCTCTCACAAATATTGAAATGGTGGGGGCCATAAGTGATCCCTTGCTAATTCCCAAAAGGGTGGATCCCAACAACATATATGAGGCGTTATTTTTTTAATTTTTCTTCAGCGGTTCATTTAGAACTACTGTAACAACCTTGTATATCTGTGATGACATGACATTTTTTCTTTTTTCCTAAAGATTTAAATTTTCCTTTCACACATTTTTTGTTCAGTAACGATGAAGTTGTCCACATAAAGCCATGTACTTGCGTGCAAAAAAAGTTTTGTATTGATCTCTTCTCTTTCCTCTCTCTCTCTCTCACTCCTTCTTCTTCTTCAACAAAAACCATCTGAAAAAGTGGGGGTCTAACAACCACATCCAATATTTCGTTCGATAATCTGTATGGACTAACTCCAATATAATTCCAAGAGAATCAACTAGACAGTCAGACTCAATCAAGGAAATATATCCAAGAGTTATATCTCCGTTTCTCAATGTAATTAGCAAATCAAACAAATAAAATGCGAGCACGATTATTATGAGAAACAACTTGAACGGAACCAAAGACCAATGTTCAAGTGCCAATCAATTTATATCAACAACCAAAGGTTGGATTATCTAATTGACTGAACTACGCACAACCTGTGATATTTCAATTATATAAACAAATATAATGCAGAAAATAAATAACACATACACCAGAAATTTTGTTAACGAGAAAACCGCAAATGCAGAAAAACCCCGGGACCTAGTCCTGATTGAACAACATACTGTATTAAGATGCTACAAACACTATCCTAGTACAGTTAACTTCGGACTGGAATATAGTTGAGCCCTAACCAAGTCTCACACCAATTAAGGTACAATCGCGTTCCTTACGCCTCTGAATCCCAACATGACTCTACACACTTGATTCCCTTTGCTGATCTCACCCACAACTAAGAGTTGCTACGACCCAAAGTCGAAGACTTGATAAACAAATCTGTCTCACACAGAAAGGTCCATTGAATAGATAAATCTGTCTCCCACAGAAATACCAACGAGTTTTGTTCCGTCTTTTGATAAATCAAGGTGAACAGGAACCAATTGATACACCAGTCTTATATTCCCGAAGAACAACCTAGTAATATCAATCACCTCACAATAACTTAACTATATGGTAGTAGAACAAGTTATTGTGGAATCACAAAAGAATGAGACGAAGAGATTTGTGATTACTTTTTATATCTTACCTATCGGAGATAAATCTCGAGCAAATCTTAGAGAAGATAGTACTCAATACTATAGAACAAAGTAAGATCAGAACACGCAACTACGAGAGAGAATAGTTGGGTATGGCTTCGAAATCCCAATGAAGTCTTAAAGTCATTAACCTATAATAATGGTTTTAGAAAAACCTAGGTTAAAGGAGAATCGACTCTAGTACGCAACTAGTATCACACATGAGGTGTGGGGATTAATGGTAGGCCCGAGAAGATGTTTATATTTGAGCCTACGGTGATACCGCAAGTGCACGGTGTCTGGTTGTAGAACTGGGCACGTACGAGTCGATCCACAGAGACGAGGGTGTGCTCTTATATGATCAATGGGCTTTCTAAACTGAGTTCTAAGGTGACAGAGTAACAAAGGTTGTTTTTGCCGAAACGGCTAAGATTGAGTGGAATAAACCTAAACTAAGGTATGATAAAGTGACAGGGGATGCTAAGGTCTCAGTTCCACCACTCACTCCTACTGTGTGCTCAACTAAATTGAACTCCTTGTTCCTATGGCGAGTTAAGGGTAGGGTGTCAATTCCACCACTTAACTAGGATGTTTCACCTTATAACACTTCAATTATGTGAGGATACTAACCTAGAGTACTAATTGTCTAAAGAAGCACAATTAGTCAAGAGAATTAGTTTTTGTGTCTAAAGATTAAGTCGCAAAGACACACAATACATTTATACCACGACTACAATGCATACCTGGCATGCATTGTGAAAGAAATGCATTGGGTGCTAAAATTGAAAGCATAATTATAAATTAAGCATGCAAGGATAAATCAACGAGCTTGAAACACAAGTATGGAATTAGGGTTTCACTGAAACCCTAATAACTAAATTAAAACATGATAAAATGGTGTTAAACTACAAATTAAACCTACAATGAAGCACTGGCTAGCCCAGGCATAGTTTCTACACAAACCCCTCAGTTGTATTTATACCTCTAAAATCAACCAAACCCTAATTCATTATAAAAATGAAATTAATTGAAAAACAATTCAACCCATACTCGATTCGCGGTTGTTGGCTCTACTCATGCTTCTCGACCTCCGAATCGAACAAGCCACGGAGTTGGTGAAAACCCTAAACTCTATTTATCTTTAACCTAGCTTCTAGGTTTGTAAAGCTAAAGAGATGTGAAAGAGATAAACAGAGAGATAGTGATGGAGGTAATGATGGAGTGGTTGAATAATGGTGACGAGGGAAGAGATAAAGGAGTTGGTGGTGGTGAGGCGGCCGCAAAGGCATGGGGGAGGAGCTGGGTTTGCGAGCTCGTGGGAAAGAGAGAAGAGAAGAAAGAGAAGATGAGAAGAGAAATGAGTATGGGTCGATAGGGTATAGGGTATGGTGGTTTCGTTGTGAGGCACGAATGGGGGGATGATAAGAACGCTTCGAGCGAGCGTAGGATCAAGCGGTGGAGGATCCGAACGGCCGAGAGAGGTAGCCGGTTTTGGAGCGATCCGGTGTTGCGCGAGTACATCGAGGGTTGATGAGGAGGTCGTAGCGACCGTAGGATGTGGATGAGAGAGATCTCAACGGTTTGGAGTGGACGGGCTCGGATCCGGGTCACGGGTTGCTCCAGCTCAAGCCCATGTCTTGTAGATGAGTTGCTACTTGTTGGGTTGCAACTGTTGCGCGCGGGCTTTGGCTTTCTGCTCCTTAGATGCTCGACTCCAATTCTTCGCTCTTTTGCTCCTCAGTTTCTCCGGACTTTATTTAGTACCTAAAAATACAAAGTTAATTAATACAAATATTTATTCTTGAAAACAAAGAAAACACAGAATATGGGATAATATCTGATTTCTAAGCGCAAAAGATGAGTAAAATGCCAATAAATAGATGTATAAATATGCACTATTTGGCACTCATCAAATACCCCCAAACCTGAATTTTACTTGTCCTCAAGTGAAACAGAAAATAAGAAATCCTAACTATACCCCTCGTCGCGGGTCTCTCGAATGCATTTAGCGTATGCACTAAGCCTTTAAACCCCTAGGTGTCCCTAGTGGACGAGTTGTAGTCTCGTGAGGGTTTACAAGAGGTGTACCCACAAAACCTTCTCCAACTTCGAGTGTAAAAGAGTCTCAAGCCTCCAAGAAGCTATGAGGACATAGAGTTTCGCATGCTAGTAACAGAAGTTAGAACTATCGAAGAACGCATTCTCATCCTTAAGTCTTTGAGCGAGAAGTAACCATACCATATGAAAGAACTCGGATTCGATTGTGATCATAAGCCTCGACTTCGCCTCACCATTAGGGTTTTATGATAATTGCACTCAAAAGATCGCTTTTTAGTCTCTCATGTGTGCAGGCAGGAGTAAAGAGAGAAATCCCGCACACGTTGTAGGTAAGAAGGATAACCTTCGAAATAAAATTGGAGACTCCACAGAGGTGTGGACAAAAAGAATCTTTTTCTGATGATCTCTAAGAAAGGAAATCAACCATTAGCAAGGGGTGGGAGTACTCACTCACTTCTCACCCGATCGGCAATTAATATCACTCTCTCATAAGAAACCATAGAAACGTCTTCAATCTTCGGTCTTCGGTCTTCAAATGTTGATGACGAACTTCTGAACTTTACAAAAACTTGAAATTTTTTTTTTTTTTTTTTTTTTTTTTTTTTTTTTTTAAGTTACAATAAAACGATAAACTCAATTTTTCACAAACTTCATTAATTCTCATCCTATTTTCTTTCTTTTCTTTGTTGCATAAAAACCTTGGACTATCTCAACTTTACTTTCAATATTCGATTCTGCTCCAGGTTCTTGACGATGATGTGTTTCTATGGGTCTTCTTTGATTGAGAGAGAGAATGATGCTAACTACAAATTGGTATTTAGAAGGAGTTTTCATCTTTAGACGTCACCCTCATGATTGACGGAATTAGCACTCAAGAGATCAAAAGTAGTCTTTGAAAGTGGTGCGAAGTTGGGTAGCTCACCATTCCTACCGGAATTGACGTACGGTGACACACACTCTCTAAAAGCTTTTCTAGAAAGTCACAAAGAGTGAAGGTCGGTACCTCGCTTGATGTAAAATGGGTAGTCTCCACTATGGGTGATCACAATTCTACTACCGAATATCTAAACAGCACCTAATTCGCCCTCCGGTATGGTTAAATCCAACTTTAACGCTCTAATCAACTAAGAAACCCGATTGCGTTTTCGGTACTTCTAAGTTGTTATTTCGGTCGAGATTCTCTATGTAAACATAGCTAGAAGCATGCTAGTGACTCTAAAATCTCTAAAAGTTGGAGGTTTTTTTACAAAAAATTTTTTTTTTTTTTTTTTTTTTTTTTTTTTTTTTTTTTTTTTTTTTTTTTGAAAATAAAAGGTAAAATAAAAGACTAAAAACTCTAAATGCAAATGCACCCCCAAACCTAAATCAAACATTGTCCTCAATGTGTCTACAGATAGAAAAAAATTTAAACAAGTCACATACCGAGAGAACTATGCTTGAAAAGATAAAAGGGAAGAGATTACTGGGATGTCGGCAAGAGCAAGGTTGAGCTTCATTCGTCAAGGCTAGAATCCAATATTCTCAACGGAGATCATATCGGATTAGCATAATATATGTGCAAGAAGACTCAACCGAATCAAGAAAAGAAAATTTAACAAGTCCCCTCTTGGATTATATACAAAAATTCACCATAAACTAACAGTCTAAAGAGTTGAGGATCAACCCAAAAGACGATATGTACACACATTAACAGCCTTACACAAATATAATATGAGAGTGCACGTAAGACTGCAGATGTGAATGAGTTTCCCCCAAACCTAAACTTGTGAACAGGCGTGTTTGTGAGAACAAAATCTTGCAATTTTAAAGGTACATCATGCAAAAGGTCTAACTCAAAATGAGTTTTGCTAATTACAGCAGACATACACATTCCAACTGTGGCTCCTTAAGAGTGTTATACTTTGATGCAAAATAGTCCAAGAGGACTTGGGAAGCACAAAGCTCTAGGCCTAAGTTAGGCATTTTTTAAAAGTTGGTTTTGCAATTTTGTGACAAACTACACCTAGGTTGGGTGAAGGAGTTTCAATTTGTGACTCGGGAGAGAGGTTAGGTACATCTAGGTTGTTTTCATTTTTAAAATCATTTGTACCATCACACACTTTCCTAAAGTCAAAGAGGGTACATCATGTTCATTTTCACAGGATAATTGCACAGGTTCCACATCAATATCACATGCATGAATATCGAAGAAGCATCATTCATAGGGTTCAGAGGAGAGACACTTAATGTCTACGAACCTAAAAAATTCTATTACATTTTCAAAATACACATGCTCTTCATATTCATCATCATCATCATCATCATCATAGCAAAAATCCATCTCTCCATTCAAAATTGTAGCATTTTTAGTGTACTCATCTACCTCTAGATTAGGTTCATATTCAATGTTAGTTGCATGAGTAAGACTAGAAACACTATTTTCAATCCTATCATTTTGTAACTCAATCAGGTTCCTTTGAAGAATCATCTTGAGTTGCTCCATTGAAGGAGAGTCTTCACTAGTGGGTATGCATTCCTCATATGGATAATCACTGTATGGTTGTGCATGAGGTTCACTAGAGAAGGGAAATTCAGACATGTTGCTATATGGATGGTCATGCATTGCATTCATTTCAAGCCTAGCATTTAGCTCCATGAGTGTATCCATTGTTGATTGCAAACTAGGAGTTGGGGGAGTATAAAATTGTTCATCTCCCCACTGTGGTGAATGATGCATGTGTGCAGGTTGATTATGGTCCCAATAGTCACTTCTAGACACTTCGTTCATTGGATTATCATGGTTTTCCCTAGACTGTCTAAAATCATGCAAAATATAACAGTACTCAGCAGGGTGGTCTAAGCCACCACATAAGGTGCAAGCATGCATTTCATAATGATCTAAAAGTGATGACTGGGTATGAGAAAATTGTTCATTTTCAACCTGTGGTGGATGATGTATGTGATCATAATGATTAGGGTATGTGAGATCAGGGCCCTGAGAAGGCCCATATAATTCCCTAAAGTCACTATGGTATGTGGGGTGTTCATCCTGTGAAAGGTGCCCGTAAGCAAGCTCTCTAAGGGATTTGTTTGAATCCCCGAGATGCGGACAAAAAATCGACATGATTTATCAACTCAAATTGAACTCAAAGCCCAGTGAAGTGGACTAAGTTTGGTTTATTGGGTTTTTGGTTTGTTGGGTTTCATTTGGTTTTGTTGGGAGCTTTGGTTTATGTGTGAAGTCCAGTAGTTGTGGGAAGTCCAGCCCAAGTGTGTGGACTTAGTTTTGTGCAGACAGCCCAGGGGTTTTTGTTAAACAGCCTAGGTTTGTGAAATTTGCATTGACCAGTTGCAAAAAAATGACCAAGGATGTGGGCTTCAATTTAGTTTAAGCCCGGGGAGATGTGTTAGTTTAGGCGATTGTGCATTGACCCATTTTAATGACCCTGGTATTTGGGCTTCTGATTTGGGTTTTTTTTTGTGTGGGCTGGTTTGGTTTCAGCCCAGGTCGGGGTCACAAGTGCAAGTTATGTGGGCTGTTGTTTGCAGCCCAGGTTTGGTTTGAGTTGGGCTCAGCTGGTGTAAGCCCGAATTATGAAAAATGAAAATCGATTCAACTCGGTGAATCGCTGAGTTAGGATTGACTCAGCGATTTAGGGAGTCAACTCAACTCGGTCGGTTCAACTCGGTGAACAGTGCCCGGTTCACTCACTCACTCTCCACTCAGACTTTTACTCAGCTGAGTTAAAGTTTTCTATTCAGCCCTCATGATTAGTGCAGAGTGTATGTGGAGCCCAGATTGATGGTGCAAGCCCAGATGTATGTGCAAGCCCAGATTGGGTTTAGCTTACACAGCTCAGGCTTTTGTGACAGCCCAGTAGTTGGGTTGAAGGCAAATTGCCAGGCCAGTGGTGAGCAAGTTTGCGAGGCCACTAAGACTACGTTGGTGCGAGTTGGCAACTCATCCGGGTCGTGTGCACAGCTACGGCAATGCATAGAATCACGGCTCAAGCACAAGGTTATGTGCTCAGTTTGGTCAGGCCAAGTTGCAACAAAGCCCCACAGCTTCAGGGGGGTGGGGTTAATAGCTCAGTACAATGTGGTTTAGGTTTCACGAGATGCGGCAAATCGCAGACACACAATGCTAGCACAACCACATCGGGGGTACCACGGATCATTCACAAATCATTCACAGGCAATACGGGGCACGAGCATACAATACGGGGTGCGAGATGTGCAATTTGGAAACTTAGCTTCAGGTTGGGGTGAGGTTTCACACAAGGCAAAGCAATGGACAATCGGGTTTCAAGAAACATACATTATGCACACATTTCGGATATTGCAGTTACGCTCAAGATGGTACTCTATATTGCAAGGTGTTGGGAAGTACCTTGCTAAGCGGCCTAGGTTATCGGGAGACATGGGTTAGCATTTATAAAAATGAGGTATATTGAAGTTTTAGAACAACCAACCGCACAGGCACAACGGCTATATTGTGCTGCTCCTTGTCTTTCCCTGAGGTTGCTCAGCAGCTTAGCAAGTCAGCAGCACAGCGGCACAGGTAGAATGCACCTGCAGCTCAACAAAGATTTAGTTCCCAGAAATGTGCAACTTAAGGCAAAGATGAATAAACACGAGAGTAATTTGGACTATCGGGGATTTGACAGGGGTTACTTAGACTGATTGGGGTTAAGAAAGCTTAACAGAAACAGTGGCAAGGCTAAAGTGCAAATGCACTGAGATGCATTAGAAAAATGATGCTAGTTACAGCTAACACTAAAGAACTAAGAAAGGAATGCAATTATAGCTAATAAAGCAATACTATAATGTAATGAAATATGCACTAGATGCAAAGATGCAAATGACGTATGGAGTAGACTACAATGCGATTATGTACTAACAATAGAAATCAAAGGTGAAGCTTAACTAAACTATACTAATACAGGGTTAAAGATGACAATGCACGGTGAGTATGTACAGGGGATAGAATGAAACTCAGTAAAGCAAGCCGACAGTCAACAAGGCACACGCCAAGTCCCCGGCAACGGCGCCAAAAACTTGGTAGGCCCGAGAAGATGTTTATATTTGAGCCTACGGTGATACCGCAAGTGCACGGTGTCGTGATGTAGCACTGGGCACGTACGAGTCGATCCACAGAGACGAGGGTGTGCTCTTATATGATCAATGGGCTTTCTAAACTGAGTTCTAAGGTGACAGAGTAACAAAGGTTGTTTTTGCCGAAACGGCTAAGATTGAGTGGAATAAACCTAAACTAAGGTATGATAAAGTGACAGGGGATGCTAAGGTCTCAGTTCCACCACTCACTCCACTACCGTGTGCTCAACTAAATTGAACTCCTTGTTCCTATGGCGGTTAAGGGTAGGTGTCAATTCCACCACTTAACTAGGATGTTTCACCTTATAACACTTCAATTATCACCGAGGATACTAACCTAGAGTACTAATTGTCTAAAGAAGCACAATTAGTCAAGAGAATTAGTTTTTGTGTCTAAAGATTGAAACATAAAGACACACAATACATTTATACCCCCGACTACAATGCATACCCGGCATGCATTGTGAAAGAAATGCATTGGGTGCTAAAATTGAAAGCATAATTATAAATTAAGCATGCAAGGATAAATCAACAGAGCTTGAAACACAAGATGGAATTAGGGTTTCATTGAAACCCTAATAACTAAATTAAAACATGATAAAATGGTGTTAAACTACAAATTAAACCTACAATGAAGCACCGGCTAGCCTGTGCATAGTTTCTACACAAACCCCTTCTTGTATTTATACCTCTAAAATCAACCAAACCCTAATTCATTATAAAAATGAAATTAATTGAAAAACAATTCAACCCATACTGACGATTCGCGGTTGTTGGCTCTACTCATGCTTCTCGACCTCCGAATCGAACAAGCCATGAGTTGGTGAAAACCCTAAACTCTATTTATCTTTAAGTTAGCTTCTAGGTTTGTAAAGAAGCTAAGGGAAAGAGATAAACAGAGAGAGAGTGATGGCGGTAATGATGGAGTGGTTGAATAATGGTGACGAAGAGATAAAGGAGTTGGTGGTGGTGAGGCGGCTCCGCAAAGGCATGGGGGAGGAGTGGGTTTGCAGAGCTCGTGGGAAAGAGAGAAGAGAAGAAAGAGAAGATGAGAAGAGAAATGAGTATGGGTCGATAGGGTATAGGGTATGGTGGCTTTGTTGTGAGGCACGAACAGCGGGGATGATAAGAACGCCTCAGCCGAGCGTAGGATCAAGCGGGTGGAGGATCCGAACGGCCGAGAGAGGTAGCCGGTTTTTGGAGCGATCCGGTGTTGCGCGAGTACATCGAGGGTTGATGAGGAGGCTGGAGCGACCGTAGGATGTGGATGAGAGAGATCTCAACGGTTTGGAGTGTACGGGCTCGGATCGGGTCACGGGTTGTCCAGCTCAAGCCCATGTCTTGTAGATGAGTTGCTACTTGTTGGGTTGCAAACTGTTTGCGCCCGGCTTCGGCTTCTCGCTCCTTAGATGCTCGACTCCAATTCTTCGCTCTTTTGCTCCTCGTTTCTCCGGACTTTATTTAGTACCTAAAAATACAAAGTTAATTAATACAAATATTTATTCTTGAAAACAAAGAAAACACGAATATGGGATAATATCGATTTCTAAGCGCAAAAGATGAGTAAAATGCCAATAAATAGATGTATAAATATGCACTATTTGGCACTCATCAAATACCCCCAAACCCGAATTTTACTTGTCCTCAAGTGAAACAGAAAATAAGAAATCCTAACTATACCCCCGTCGCAGTCTCTCGAATGCATTTAGCGTATGCACTAAGCCTTTAAACCCCTAGGTGTCCCTAGTGGATGAGTTGTAGTCTCGTGAGGGTTTACAAGAGGTGTACCCACAAAACCTTCTCCAACTTCGAGTGTAAAAGAGTCTCAAGCCTCAAGAAGCTATGAGGACATAGAGTTTCGCATGCTAGTAACGAAGTTAGAACTATCGAAGAACGCATTCTCATCCTTAAGTGCCGAGCGAGAAGTAACCATACCATATGAAAGAACTCGGATTCGATTGTGATCATAAG
The DNA here is from genome assembly GCA_023531295.1 of Papaver armeniacum. NCBI lineage: Eukaryota > Viridiplantae > Streptophyta > Magnoliopsida > Ranunculales > Papaveraceae > Papaver > Papaver armeniacum. Next base: position 19,171 of record JAJJWW010008382.1, read on the forward strand.
CCTCGACTTCGCCTCACCATTAGGGTTTTATGATAATTGCACTCAAAAAGATCGCTTTTTAGTCTCATGTGTGCAGCGGGAGTAAAGAGAGAAATCCGCACACGTTGTAGGTAAGAAGGATAACCTTACGAAATAAAATGGAGACTCACGAGAGGTGTGGACAAAAAGAATCTTTTCCGATGATCTCTAAGAAAGGAAATCAACCATTAGCAAGGGGTGGAGTACTCACTCACTTCTCACCCGATCGGCAATTAATATCACTCTCTCATAAGAAACCATAGAAACGTCTTCAATCTTCGGTCTTCGGTCTTCAAATGTTGATGACGAACTTCTGAACTTTACAAAAACTTGAATTTTTTTATTTTTTTATTTTTTTTTTTTTTATTTTTTTATTTTTTTTTTTTTTTAAGTTACAATAAAACGATAAACTCAATTTTTCACAAACTTCATTAATTCTCATCCTATTTTCTTTCTTTTCTTTGTTGCATAAAAACCTTGGACTATCTCAACTTTTCTTTCAATATTCGATTCTGCTCCGGTTCTCGACGATGATGTGTTTCTATGGGTCTTGCTGATTGAGAGAGAGAATGATGCTAACTACAAATCGGTATTTAGAAGGAGTTTTCATCTTTAGACGTCACCCTCATGATTGACGGAATTAGCACTCAAGAGATCAAAAGTAGTGCTTTGAAAGTGGTGTGAAGTTGGGTAGCTCACCATTCCTACCCGGAATTGACGTACGGTGACACACACTCTAAAAGCTTTTCTAGAAAGTCACAAAGAGTGAAGGTCTGTACCTCGCTTGATGTAAAATGGGTAGTCTCCACTATGGGTGATCACAATTCTACTACCGAATATCTAAACAACACCTAATTCGCCCTCCGTATGGTTAAATCCGACTTTAACGCTCTAATCAACTAAGAAACCCGATTCGTTTTCCGGTAAGACTTCTAAGTTTGTTATTTCGGTCAGATTCTCTATGTAAACATAGCTAGAAGCATGCTAGTGACTCTAAAATCTCTAAAAGTTGGAGGTTTTTACAAAAAGAGTTTTTTTTTTTTTTTTTTTTTTTTTTTTTTAAAATAAAAGGTAAAATAAAAGACTAAAAACTCTAAATGCAAATGCACCCCCAAACCTAAATCAAACATTGTCCTCAATGTGTCGACAGATAGAAAAAAATTTAAACAGTCACATACCGAGAGAACTATGCTGAAAAGATAAAAGGGAAGAGATTACCGGATGTCGGCAAGAGCAAGGTTGAGCTTCATTCGTCAAGGCTAGAATCCAATATTCTCAACGGAGATCATATCGGATTAGCATAATATATGTGCAAGAAGACTCAACCGAATCAAGAAAAGAAAATTTAACAAGTCCTACATGGATTATATACAAAAATTCACCATAAACTAACAATCTAAAGAGTTGAGGATCAACCCAAAGACGATATGTACACACATTAACAGCCTACAAATATAATATGAGAGTGCACAGAGATGTATGTGAATGAGTTTCCCCCAAACCTAAACTTGTGAACGGGGGTGTTTGTGAGAACAAAATCTTGCAATTTTAAAGGTACATCATGCAAATGGTCTAACTCAAAAATGAGTTTTGCTAATTACGAGAGACATACACATTCCAACCGTGGCTCCTTAAGAGTGTTATACTTTGATGCAAAATAGTCCAAGAGGACTTGGGAAGCACAAAGCTCTAGGCCTAAGTTAGGCATTTTTAAAAGTTGGTTTTGCAATTTTGTGACAAACTACACCTAGGTTGGGTGAAGGAGTTTCAATTTGTGACTCGAGAGAGGTTAGGTACATCTAGGTTGTTTTCATTTTTAAAATCATTTGTACCATCACACACTTTCCTAAAGTCAAAAGAGGGTACATCATGTTCATTTTCACGGGATAATTGCACAGTTCCACATCAATATCACATGCATGAATATCGGAAGAAGCATCATTCATAGGGTTCACGGGAGAGACACTTAATGTCTCCGAACCTAAAAATTCTATTACATTTTCAAAATACACACATGCTCTTCATATTCATCATCATCATCATCATCATCATAGCAAAAATCCATCTCTCCATTCAAAATTGTAGCATTTTTAGTGTACTCATCTACCTCTAGATTAGGTTCATATTCAATGTTAGTTGCATGAGTAAGACTAGAAACACTATTTTCAATCCTATCATTTTGTAACTCAATCAGGTTCCTTTGAAGAATCATCTTGAGTTGCTCCATTGAAGGAGAGTCTTCACTAGTGGGTATGCATTCCTCATATGGATAATCACTGTATGGTTGTGCATGAGGTTCACTAGAGAAGGGAAATTGGACATGTTGCTATATGGATGGTCATGCATTGCATTCATTTCAAGCCTAGCATTTAGCTCCATGAGTGTATCCATTGTTGATTGCAAACTAGGAGTTGGGGAGTATAAAATTGTTCATCTCCCCACTGTGGTGAATGATGCATGTGTGCAGGTTGATTATGGTCCCAATAGTCACTTCTAGACACTTCGTTCATTGGATTATCATGGTTTTCCCTAGACTGTCTAAAATCATGCAAAATATAACAGTACTCAGCAGGGTGGTCTAAGCCACCACATAAGGTGCAAGCATGCATTTCATAATGATCTAAAAGTGATGACTGGGTATGAGAAAATTGTTCATTTTCAACCTGTGGTGGATGATGTATGTGATCATAATGATTAGGGTATGTGAGATCAGGGCCCTGAGAAGGCCCATATAATTCCCTAAAGTCACTATGGTATGTGGGGTGTTCATCCCTGTGAAAGGTGCCCGTAAGCAAGCTCTCTAAGGGATTTGTTTGAATCCCAGGATGCGGACAAAATCCGACATGATTTATCAACTCAAATTGAACTCAAAGCCCAGGTGAAGTGGACTAAGTTTGGTTTATTGGGTTTTTGGTTTGTTGGGTTTCATTTGGTTTTGTTGGGAGCTTTGGTTTATGTGGGAAGTCCAGCCAAGTGTGTGGACTTAGTTTTGTGCGAACGACCGTGGGGTTTTTGTTAAACAACCTAGGTTTGTGAAATTTGCAGACACACCAGGTTGTGCATTTCAATGATGTGGGCTTCAATTTAGTTTAAGCCCAGCAGATGTGTTAGTTTAGGTTTATTGAACTTTATTTTAACAGCCCTTATTTGGGCTTCGATTTGGGTTTTTTTGTGTGGGCTGGTTTGGTTTCACTTGTGCCGGGGTCACAAGTGCAAGTTATGTGGGTTTGTTGTTTGCGGCCAGTCTGGGTTTGAGTTGGGCTCAGCTGGTGTAAGCCCGAATTATGAAAAATGAAAATCGATTCAACTCGGTGAATCGCTGAGTTAGGATTGACTCAGCGATTTAGGGAGTCAACTCAACTCGGTCGGTTCAACTCGGTGAACAAGTGACCGGTTCACTCACTCAGCTCTCCACTCGGACTTTTACTGGTGAATTAAAGTTTTCTATTCAGCCCTCATGATTAGTGCAGAGTGTATGTGGAGCCCAGATTGATGGTGCAAGCCCAGATGTATGTGCAAGCCCAGATTGGGTTTAGCTTACACAACTCAGGCTTTTGTGACAGCCCAGCAGTTGGGTTGAAGGCAAATTGCCAGGCCAGTGGTGAGCAAGTTTGCAGGCCACAGGTGGTCATTGGTGCGAGTTGCCAACTCTGTCACTGGCTGTGTGCACAGCTCTGGCAATGCACAGAATCACAGCTCTAGCACAAGGTTATGTGCTCAGTTTGGTCAGGCCAAGTTGCAACAAAACCCCACAGCTTCAGGGGGCTGGGGTTAATAGCTCAGTACAATGTGGTTTAGGTTTCACAGATGCAAGAAATCGACGGACACACAATGCTAGCACAACCACATCGTGGGGTACCACAGATCATTCACAAATCATTCACTGAGCAATACAGGCACAGAGCATACAATACGGGGGTGCGGATGTGCAATTTGGAAACTTAACCCGGGGGGTGAGGTTTCACACAAGGCAAAGAATGGACAATCGGGTTTCGACAAACATACATTATGCACACATTTCGGATATTGCGGGTTACGCTAAGATGGTACTCTATATTGCAAGGTGTTGGGAAGTACCTTGCTAAGCGCCTAGGTTATCAGGAGACATGGGTTAGCATTTATAAAAATGAGGTATATTGAAGTTTTAGAACAACCAACGGCGACAGGCACAACGGCTATATTGTCTTTGCTCCTTGTCTTTCCCCGAGGTTGCTGTTGACTTAGCAAGTCGGCTGGCACCGTTAAGACAGGTAGAATGCACTGCAGCTCAACAAAGATTTAGTTCTAAATGTGCAACTTAAGGCAAAGATGAATAAACGAGAGTAATTTGGACTATCGGGGATTTGTGGGTTACTGGACTGATGGGGTTAAGAAAGCTTAACGAAAACAAGTGGCAAGGCTAAAGTGCAAATGCACCTAGATGCATTAGAAAAATGATGCTAGTTACAGCTAACACTAAGAACTAAGAAAGGAATACAATTATAGCTAATAAAGCAATACTATAATGTAATGAAATATGCACTAGATGCAAAGATGCAAATGACGTATGGAGTAGACTACAATGCGAGATTATGTACTAACAATAGAAATCAAAGGTGAAGCTTAACTAAACTATACTAATACAGGGTTAAAGATGACAATGCACGGTGAGTATGTACATGTGGATAGAATGAAACTCGGTAAAGCAAACCGTGACGTCAACAAGGCACACGCTGAAGTCCCGACAACAGCGCCAAAAACTTGGTAGGCCCGAGAAGATGTTTATATTTGAGCCTACGGTGATACCGCAAGTGCACGGTGTCTGGTTGTAGAACTGGGCACGTATTTAGTCGATCCACGAGAGAGGTGTGCTCTTATATGATCAATGGGCTTTCTAAGGCGAGTTCTAAGGTGAGTAACAAAGGTTGTTTTTGCCGAAACGGCTAAGATTGAGTGGAATAAACCTAAACTAAGGTATGATAAAGTGACAGGAGATGCTAAGGTCTCAGTTCCACCACTCACTCCTACTGTGTGCTCAACTAAATTGAACTCCTTGTTCCTATGGCAGTTAAGGGTAGGGTGTCAATTCCACCACTTAACTAGGATGTTTCACCTTATAACACTTCAATTATCAGCTGAGGATACTAACCTAGAGTACTAATTGTCTAAAGAAGCACAATTAGTCAAGAGAATTAGTTTTTGTGTCTAAAGATTAAGCTGCAGCACACACAATACATTTATACCCTGACTACAATGCATACCTGGCATGCATTGTGAAAGAAATGCATTGGGTGCTAAAATTGAAAGCATAATTATAAATTAAGCATGCAAGGATAAATCAACGAGCTTGAAACACGGTATGGAATTAGGGTTTCTTTGAAACCCTAATAACTAAATTAAAACATGATAAAATGGTGTTAAACTACAAATTAAACCTACAATGAAGCTTTGGCTAGCCAGGCATAGTTTCTACACAAACCCCTCGGTTGTATTTATACCTCTAAAATCAACCAAACCCTAATTCATTATAAAATGAAATTAATTGAAAAACAATTCAACCCATACTCCGATTCGCGGTTGTTGGCTCTACTCATGCTTCTCTCGACCTCTCGAATCGAACAAGCCACGGAGTTGGTGAAAACCCTAAACTCTATTTATCTTTAACCTAGCTTCTAGGTTTGTAAAAAGCTGTGAAAGAGATAAACGGAGAGAGAGTGATGGCGGTAATGATGGAGTGGTTGAATAATGGTGACGAAGAGATAAAGGGAGTTGGTGGTGGTGAGGCGGCTGCAAAGGCATGGGGAGGAGCTGGGTTTGCAGAGCTCGTGGGAAAAGAGAAGAGAAGAAAGAGAAGATGAGAAGAGAAATGAGTATGGGTCGATAGGGTATAGGGTATGGTGGCTTCACTGTGAGGCACGAACGGCGGGGGATGATAAAGAACGCTTCGGCGAGCGTAGGATCAAGCGGTGGAGGATCCGAACTACCGAGAGAGGTAGCCGGTTTTGGAGCGATCTGGTGTTGCGCGAGTACATCGAGGGTTGATGAGGAGGCTGTAAGCGACCGTAGGATGTGGATGAGAGAGATCTCAACGGTTTGGAGTGGACGGGCTCGGATCGGGTCACGGGTTGCTCAGCTCAAGCCCATGTCTTGTAGATGAGTTGCTACTTGTTGGGTTGCAACTGTTGCGCGGGCTTGACTTTCTGCTCCTTAGATGCTCGACTCAACCTTCGCTCTTTTGCTCTCGTTTCTCAGGACTTTATTTAGTACCTAAAAATACAAAGTTAATTAATACAAATATTTATTCTTGAAAACAAAGAAAACACGAATTTGGGATAATATACGTTTCTAAGCGCAAAAGATGAGTAAAATGCCAATAAATAGATGTATAAATATGCACTATTTGGCACTCATCAATTAAGTTTCCCGATTGCTAGAGTTATCCCTTATATAGTCTTCAAATCAGGGTTTGATAACTTTGGAACAAAGCAATCAATATTCACCGTTGGATGAAAACTTGATTTAAGACTCAAGCCGATATATCTCCACCGTTAGATGGTCTTAGCTTGTTACACAAAAATGAAATATACTTTCACTTAGATATGGGTAACCGTACCTAAACCTGTATATTGAGTTGGCTCAATAAAAGTTAACTGAAGTTAGCCAAATGAACACTTTTGTATTAACCATATTGTCTAACACTTCTAGATCACATATGATGATCAATCAAACAAGAATGATAATCAAATGAATCTAATTGTGTTACTCATAGATTTGTTCAATTTTTATATTCTCATAGAAGTATACAAGACACAATTGAAGAAAAATCGATTTTAATTCAAGAGAATCAATTCATGAACATTTAGCCACGGTTTGCAAAATAGGTGTAGAATACACCGTATTTACTATCTAGTAGTTACGCTTTCTTTGCTATTTTTCTTGTGAATTATGTACTTTACGCTTGTTTTGAGTTTTATAGCTACTTTGGAGTCGCACGGAGGAAAAGAAGAAGAAATCACCCAATTTGAGCCAAAAGGGCAAAATTGTCATTTCAGGGGTGAACACTATTTGGAGCCCAAACATGGTTAAGGGGCAGCTTTCTTTTTGGATGAGAACTAAAGACAACCAGCTGTGACTAAGGGGCGACCACCTGTGTTATAGGGCACTCAACTGGGTGACCCTTATCTTATGTAGAAGGGTATCCTTATCAATTCCAGCTCTCACACCCCTACCCTAAATCGAGAGTTATCTCATTCATCTCATTCCACCTGAAAGAGAGAAAAGAGGCGCAGCCATGGAGTGACTGAAATTGAATCCAAGGTTAGTTGTTGCCGTTGAATTAAGAACGAATGGAAGATATTTTTGGTTGTTCTGGTGATGAAAGATACTGGTGTATAGATTAGGGTTCCACTGTTGTTTAATCGAATCAAGGAAAGGGAGTCTCGTGATTGAAGCTCGGGAAGAAATGGAAGCGGTTTGTTGTCGAGTGAAGATGGGTTTCGATCCGAAGCTACAGTGAGAATGGAATCGTAGGTGGGTTTCTTTGTTGGGTCTCGGGGGATCGAAGTTGTTAAAAATCGAGCTAGGGTTCGAATCGAGAATTGAAGTGATTTTGAGCTCATGGTGATATCACAGTGGCAGGAATGGAGAAGGTGATGGAAACTGGTGGTGTTGTAGATGAAGGTGGTACTGTTGCTACCATTGGCAAATAGAGAATGGGTCTGTCAAGGAATTTGAGAGAACTGGTGATGCTTCTTAAGGGGATTTGAATGTAAATGGGTTTTGTGGCTGGAGTTGCTGTTCAAACTGAAGTTGAGAAGGAGGATGAAATAGCCTGAATTGGTGTTGCAAAACTACAGGACCAGGGGAATTAAAGCTCAGGGAGAATGGAGTCTGTGAAAATGGTTTGAGGTGGTAATCAAATGGGCTCTGTGCCATTGATAAGTTGAGATGGCAGGTGGATGGTGGAATGGTTGCAATGGCATTCTTGCACCTGCAATGGAATGAATGGGGCTTATTTGGTTGTGGCAGCATAGGTGAATGTTGTGAGATGCAGAATATGAGCTGAGCTGCAGGTCAAGATGGTGCCTTGTGATTGTCTACAGGGTTTTGAGGCCATGGGTTGTGTCTGGCAATGGCTGCAGGTTGGAGTCAGAGTAGTGTTGCAGCTGGCTAAGTTGCTGGTAAGGGGAAATGGGCTGTTATGACATGAGTTACGAGGGGGATATTGGAGCCGAAACAAGGTGGAACCGGTGATGGTCCATAGACATTGCAATGAATGGCTTGAGCCGTGAGATCCGGTGGTGAGAGATTGCGGCCTTGAGTTAGAGCCGTACACCGTGGTTGATTGAGCAGTGGTGGTCCTGAGTTATGGCTATGTTGATGGCTTACAAGAAGTCCGTAGAATGGGAGCCGGTGAATTAGCGGGGTTGTAGAGAATGGGTTGGCCCCGATGAATTCGTGTTTGGTTGGAAGAGTAAGAAGATGACGGACTTGTCTGGTGGTGTTGCAGGTGGCAAGTGAGTACAAAGTGAATGAATGTTTGAGAGGCAGCGGTTGTTGGTGCTTTGAGATAGTGCGAAACTGTGTTGAAGTTCTGAGGATTTGGAAGTTGATGTTGTAGTTGCAAATGTGATGAAAAGGGAATGTGAGAGCTGCAGAAATGGAGTTGCGGTACTGAAGGATACATGGCCATGATGTTTGGATGCACAAGGATTGTGCATCACAAGTGCAAGCCGTGCAATGGCACGGCAAGATGGCAAAGGCCTTGGCCACTCGGCCCATCCGGATGAGTAAGAAGCTAGTTAGACCACGACTGATCTTGACTCACTTTAACTCAGTCTGACCGAACTGATCCGATCCGACTCGTTGACCCGACCCGATTCAACTCGTTGACCGGTGACCGGGCGGACTTTGCCGGTCACCGGAGCCGATTTCCGACCACTTCTCCGGCCGATTTCCGGCCACAATACCAGTTTTCCGGTGACGATATTTTTGGACATATTTTCTACATGGGTTTCTCTCTCTCGTGGGCTTGGTGGATTTTCATCTAATGGACTTTGAAGACTTGACCTAATTTTGGAAGGAGAGAAAAGCTATAAAAGAAGAATTCTACAACTTTTGGAAATATATCTTATTCTTGGAACTTTGGAGAGCCGTTTTTGGGTTGCACAACTAGGGTTTGCTTTTGTTCATCTTCTTCTTTATTCCATTGATATTTTTGGTGATGAACTCCATAGCTATGAGTAGCTAAATTCTCTATTATTGGTTAAGGATGTAGTCGATTTCTAAAACTTGTGTTTGCTTTATGTATTAGTTTTCTCTCTTGATTATCGTTCAATTCTCTACTGTTTTTATGATCACATGATTGAAGTATTGTGATAGGATTATGGTGTTTGATTAGTTAAGTGGCCAATTAATTGAACTTGCATCTTAGTCCATAGCTATTTTAGGGTTTTTCATCAAGCGATAACCTTGAATACAAGTAGCATGATATGTTTACGGTTTGTAGTGATACACTCTCGTAATCATATGTAGAGTTTGACCATTGTCCGAATTGTTTTGTGCAACGCATGACAATTGCATTGATTAGCCTATTTCTGAAACTTAATGCTCCTAGGAATTGAACTTGATTAGCGCAAGGCGTTAGGTTATTCTTTAGGTAGAATTCACATACGCAACCCTAATGTGTGTGTTGATGAACTTGAGAAATTAATAGATTATCTTGCTTTCTTGATTCTCTAGGCTTTTGATAACACAAGAGATTAAATCGTAATTCTAATCATATATGCAAGCACATGTCTAAGATTCAAGATGAATTCCTTGACCAATATCTCTCTCCATTGATTATTTTCTACAATCTACTTTGCTTTTAATTTACTTTTATTGCTTACATAAAATTTATAAATCCCCCAATTGGTTACTTTAAGAAATTGATTACGAAATAACTACAATTGCCTCTCTGTGGATACGAACTCTTTCTTATCATATACTTTAGGAAAGTGAAATTATTTTTTGACGCATACGACAGCGATCAATACTGTGCTATATCCAGACAATGGTTAGTTGTTCCCATTTCAATAATTGAAACATCCTTAGAAGACGACAATAGCTGTCTCACACAAACTATTAGCTTATAAGTAATTTTCAAGTGATCGAATGATCAATACGAACTATTCCGGGTCTACATCAAATGATTGTCTCACACAAATCATATAGGATGTTCAAAGGCAATTTCCACATGATCATCTTTTGACTCATTATTTAGTTTCCAACAAATATATTGTTTCCAACTAAACTCGTCAAGTATAATGATGAACATAGTTAAAGCAAAAAGCTTTCCAATACATATTTCGAGAAATAGATAAGCGAGTTACACTTATTAACTCGAAATATCAAATGTGTATAATGTATAAGTCTATATAGCTATACGACTTAGTCTCAATAAGAGATAGAATATAATAGACTTCTGAGTGATAGATGAGTTTAAGTCTCCACATACCTTTTGTTGATGAAGTTCCTCCAAGCTCCCCTCAATAGATCTTTGTCTTCAATTGATGAACGCCGTGAAGTCTAAGCTCAGGTACACATTCTATCCTAATCTGAGACATAGCTATAAGTAGACTAGAAATCAAGACTTATAGTTTTGATCACCTAAACTTGACAAACAAGCTTGAGATAGCAACGCTTGCGAGTTCAACCGAGCAGTGCTCTAACACCATCACCAATAATCCTTCTGTGCTCAGATCTGGTTATCCGGATCTGAGCAGATTTCTTCAATATTCCTTGCTTTTCATGTTAGTTAGTATTTTTAGCATAATTACTATCATGTTTTCTACTTATCTACACCATTATGGTGGTTTTATCTACTCTTTTGAGGTTTATCTTCGCTTGAATGGAGATTCTTGGTTATTGGGTTGGGTTTTAAGATAAATAATGATGCTCTCTAACGAGGAAATCTTCATCTTTGTTGTCTCCGACGACGAAACCTTCATCATCAACTTATCCGACGACAGAATCTTCAATGGTGAAATCTTTGAAGACGGAAGCTTCATCACTAGTTACAGGAGATTTGAGCAAATCTTCAATGGTGAAATCTAAAGAAGAAAAACAAATTAAATGGTTGGCTTTTAATTCCGAAAAAAACTATTCTTCCTCTGATTTAATCGGATCTTATTGATACTTGTATTTGTCTTTCTCCAATAATCCTTCTCTTTCTCTTGTCGGATTTCTCGGTATTATACTTTTACGGTATGTTCTTGTTACTTTGTATTCTCTTATTTTCGATCTTAAACTCATTTTAACCTCGAATTTCCATTAATGAAAAGGTTCCCTGTTTATAACCAATAACTAGCTCCGCTGGTCATCCCCGTTCCTTAAAGGTTTCATGCGCCTAGGAGGACCCAGGTTCAAGTCCCCAATGGCATAATATTGCAGAATTTGACATGGAAGGTAGAGTTAGCTTGCTCCCCTTGCGACATAATCAGTTCCCCTATCCGCTTCGTCTCCCTTGGTTGGTTCCTCATGAGGCTCGATGGTAGGCTAACACGACAACCTGTTCAACTAATGTAGTAGTACGCTGCTGGAACTTAGCTTGTAGGCTTCCAACTAGCTTATTGTAATAATACTCTTTATCCAATTATAAAAAAGTAAAAAACAAAACAAAAAAAAAAAGATTTGTATCCATCTTATATCACAATAAGATTATAAATTTATTGGACTCGGTAATATTATTATTATTTTTATTTTTTTTTTGTAAATAAGAATTGCATTAAAGGGAGTCTGAGGTACATGGGTATAGTAGAGTCCTCTAACATAGAGTAAGATCCTCTTTATTAACATAACTAGTTTCAATTTATTTTATTTTTATTTTTTTGACGAAAAGGCAAATTCAAATTAAGATTGACACTCACTAACGCAGTGAGAAATCATGAAAAGTTAAGCTAACAAGGCTAGCTCATACCTATGAAAAGTTAAGCTAATTGGTTTCTACTTTTTTGAACATTTCCTATCAGCTAGACTTTCACCATCCAACCTCCTATGAAAGTTTAACCTCCTCCGCAAACGACACTCCTAATGACTTACCAAATAAGCCGAATCGAAAACTTTTGATGTCCTCCCGCTCCCGACAACTTTTTTTTTCCCGAAAAAAAAAGGTTATATTAAAGAGAAAAAACTATACAAGATTACAGCCTCAGAACAAGTCTTAAACATACATTTTTCCGAAAAAGAAGGTTATATTAAAGAGAAAAGACTATACAAGATTACAGCCTCAGAACAAGTCTTAAACATACACATTACATGTGTAAGGTAGTGTTCCAGTTAAACAAAATAGAGCATACAAGAATATCTTTAAAACTGTTGTTTCTGATAACCAAAGCACAATTGACTGTCCGATGGTTCTCCCTCCATGAACTCTTGAATTCTCTCCTTACACAAATGCCATAAGGCTAAGTCCTATGGGCTAGATTGGCCAAAAAGTGTTGCAAATCATTAAAAAAGTGTGGGAAAAAAGTTAACACTCAATCTGGCTACTTCTCTCTCCTAGCATTTGCTCTCAGTCCAACTATCAGCGAGATTGAAACGCTGAATAGTGCGGCGCTCAAAAAGTGACACAAACGCTGGATTATTCGTCGTTATGCAAATATTCCAGAGAATAACGCCGAATTGTTAGGCGCTAGGATGGACGTTGTTCCATTCGGCGTTCGACTGCGACGCTGCTCCATCCAGCGCTTGACCCTTTTTTTTAACTAATGGCTATTTTTTCCAGAATTCCATTTCTACATGTTTGGCAATTTGTTTCAATCGTATTTTGTTTCAAAATTTGGAAATTTATCAAAGTAAATGTAGCCGTTTGAGAATTTGTAATCTTCCATTACATTGCAAAACAAAGTTACAATGTTTTTTGAAGAAACTAAAAAGTACATTGAAATTGAAATCCTACTTCTAAATAACTTAAAACATAAAAAACTACATTGAAATTGAAATCCTACTTCTAAATAACTTAAAATCCCATATCACTTTAGTTTAGGGGATATGGTCCGAACCATAACGGGCTAAAATCTCGTTCTTCCATATTTTGTAGATGGGTCTCTCACATTCTTGTAATTCATCCAAGGGTTGTCGTAGGATCTTCATTTCCGATTCTCTTTGTTGCGTTTGTGCCAAGATTGAAGAGCTTTCCATGTACTTCCTTAGATACTCTTCCTCTTTTTCATATTTGGCCTCTCTTTGTGCTTGTGCGTTTTCAAGAAGTTCGATGAGTTTATCCATTTTTTCATCTGATTTCTGCGATGCTTTAGCCTCATGAGCCTTTATCTTTGCTTGATATCTACCTTCACTTCTAACATCATCGGTTTGTTCGAAATAACGTCTTCTCTTTGATATGTCCGAGGTTTCAGAATTATGAGTAGATGAAGAGCTACCAAACCTTGCCATATTTTGCAAATCTTCATCCATATTAGCATCTTCATTTTCTTGAGTAGCTTGAGTTTGTTGACTAGGTTGAGTGGAAGTACCGACTCCATCATCATTATTCACCGCCGGGTTGTAATCGGGTTGATAAGTCTTCAAGATCTGGAAAACCGATTCGTACCTCCAAAGTTTTCCAGTCGATACTTCATAATGTTGTTTTCCACGATGATACTGGGGAAAAATAGAAGGAAAAATTTAGAGAAAGAAAGAAAGAGAACAAAATGGAAGAAAGAAAACATTAAAAAAAGCTTCATTTGGATTGTTTGGAGCATGGATAGATGGTACGAAAGAAGATGTAGATCTGCCAGATGAGGAACATGAAGTTGTAACCAATTTGTACGACTCGTCCCATGCGGCTTGACGAGATCCAAGCTGGTATGAACATGATGTTTCCATAAACCTAAAGCAATCTTCCTACAAGTATATAAATTAGAGAATTTAGTCGAATATTCAAGAAACTTAAAATGAAAATGAGTACAAAATGTAAAATGTAAATGTACTTACCATTGTCAAATTCATCTCCCGAAAGTTATACGGACAAGGAACCATTGGAACTGGTATTTGAAGTTCTATGCCGGCTTCATTGGAAAATGGTAAAGTGAATTCTATCTCCGACAGTTGTGATGGGGGCTCATTCTGTGTGTGATATGTATATGTCTATGACATCATGTCAGGAGGAGGGTGACTAGGAAATAAACTGCGAGGAACAATTTGAGCTACTCTTTCGCTATCTCATCGACGTTCGTGCATGGTATGACTCAATGACATAAGGTCCAACACTCTTCTTCGTCCACCAAGTGTTATATTGATCCTCTGTGACTGTATAATAGTCATTGACCTCTAATACAATATCATCTTCATCGATTGTTTCCAAATTTGGAGGATTTGCCGGGACTACAATCTCACATGTAATCTGCCCCGGGAATCTCTCTGCCAAGTAACAACTAACTCTTGTGCGATTTTCAAAGTGAAAAAAAAATAACTCTCTTTTTGGATACCTCTAGTGCATACTCATATTGGTCTCCCGCAGCATACCAACTCTCTGCCATGGTTGCCAAATACATGATTCCCTTGTTCTAGTGTCAATCTGTATTCTTGCGCTTTTGACTGAGTGTTTCATAGTATCCTTTTGGCCTTCTCGATGTCCTCTCTTCCTTGATGCAATCCTAATTTTCTTGAAGAGACAAATCTTTGGGAAAACATCATAATGATCAGAAGGTGACTGACAAAGCAAGGGTTGCATGTTGCGAAAGTAGTAATAGTACCAATACTCAAGTACCACAACCATGCCAACTAAATTTGTACCCCTGGTTGACCAATCGTCGAGATATTTATAGGTATTACCTAACGAAGCTAGACCCCAATCATACTCCCCAACTCTATTCAAGTCATCCGATAACAAAACCTAACGTTTATCTACTTTTCCAGTAGAATGCGCTAGAAGAAAATGACCAAAACACCACATAAAGAATGCTCGTGTCAATGTCACTGCACATTCAATATTATTCTGGCCTTTTCTACTTTCAATGTAGTTTTTCAAGACAATTAAGGAAAATGTATTAGTCTTAGAGTCCCATGCACCATGATTTTTGATATCCGAAAAATACAAATCATCCAAAGTAGGATATGTTAGATCACTACCCAACTGCGGCATAACTACTGGCCGTTTACTAGGGTCACCAGTGGGAGTTGCCGTTAACATGTACCAATCTAAAGGAAGGATGCCAATCTCAAACTCCCGAAAATGAAAGCTCCTGGTACTTTTCCACCATCTCTCAGCTATGGATTCAACTAAGGCTCTATCCCCATTGGCGAAATCAAACTCAAAAACAGAGGAAAAGCCACAATTATCACAAAATTGTTGTGCTACCGGATTATCTTGCACTACAATATTATAATACTTTTCAATATCTTTGAAACTACCTCTAAAGCTTACTTTGCGAGGGTCTTTCGTAACATCGTGACATACATGTCTATCACATTTCCATGATGAAACTATATCCAACTGACCGGTCGTCATCCGACACAAATATAATTACACTTTCTTACTACTCAAAATATATAATGAAGCAAGGGCAAGAAAGGATCGATCCCACAGAGAGGTCTAGGTTGTCAAATTGTTTCGGTTCCTATAAATAACACCGGTAATTTTGTGATTTTTATATAATAAACTAAATAAAAGCAAATAAAGAAAAGTAAACGCGCAAATCAAGGATGTGAGAATATTGGATAAAGGTTTCATCTTCAATTGTAAACAAGTTTATGAATATATGAATAGAAAGAATTCGTATTTAATCTCGCTATCATCAAAAGCCATAGAATACCTTATTGCAAGAATACTCCGTAAATTTCTTAAGTTATCAACACACACATTAGAGCTGCGTATGTGAAATCTACCTAAAGAATAACCTAACGCCTTGCGCTAATCAAGTTCAATTCCTAGGAGCATTAAGTTTCAGAAATAGGCTAATCAATGCAATTGTAATACATTGCGCAAACAATTCGAACAAAGGTCAATTTCTACATATGACTACGAGGATGTATCACTACAACCTAGAATCATATCATGCTACTCGTATTCAAGGTTATCGCTCGATGAAAACCCTAAAATAGCTATAGATATGGATGTGAGTTCAATCAATTCTAGACTCGACTAAACAAACATTCAATCATATTGCAATACTTCAATCATGCAATTATTATAACCCGTAGAAATCAAACGATAATATTGAGAGAAAACTAATTCATAAAAATCATAACTTGGTTGCAAAATCCAACTACATCTTCAACCAATAATAAAAACTTAGTTACTTGTGTTTTCGGAAATCATCATAGAAAGCAAAGAAGAAAACTATCATGTGAAACCCTAGAAAACAAGTAGTAGTCTTCCTAATGGAGATATCCCTAGGTTTGAGAAAGACTTTTCTATTTATATGTTTCTTCAATTCCAAAAGGATACTCTTTCCAAATTTAGGTCAAATCTTCTCAAAACCCATCTCCAAGTGGTCCACCAAGCCCATGTGTGGAAAATAAGTCTCTGGAAATTTTGGGTCCAAAACGTCTCGCCGGACACACGACGTCATCGCGGAATCCGGCCACCGGTCGCCGGAATATGGCCGCCGTGAAACTATCTCCAGCCGCTTTTGTCATCGGAATCGCCGCAGCAAATGTGTACTCCCAGCAACTCATCTCCGCTTCTCTATAGTTCACACATTCACAAAATCCATCTAACCCAACTTCTCATTCCTTGCGAAAACGTACCTAAAAACGCGACTCGTAGCTCATATCGGACCGTCGACTCTTGCATCTGACTCGAACCCCCTTCACGATTGACTGAAACATTATGATTCATTCTTCAAGCTACAAAATCTGACTACGAATCGGTACCACCGGCCACCATTTTCACTGCGCACCGTATCGCAGAATCTGGATATTTCGGTCACTTTATGCATTTGTTTGTTAATCAATGAGTCACTATAGCAACCTCATACCACACACCCATATCCTTAATTGTCACTTCTAAACCAAGTCCCCGCAACATCACCTGCAATGTAGCTTTGTACAACCACAATTCTGTCCAAAATTCCAGCTAAGTTTGTTCGAGTAACCAACCCAGCCGCATTACGTTGATTCCTTCTTCATGGCAACATCACCACTAATTCCAACACCTAAGCTCATTTGCACGGTATTCATTCCCATTTGCACAAACCCACGCTTTCGCAGCTCATTCTCAATATCACCAACATACTCCAAGGCAGCAACCAACACCAACATTCCCTCGGACACCACTTTAAAGTTTCCATGACTCCGTCAGTCCCTTCTCAAGACACAAAGACAAAATGCCTTCCATTGATATCTCTCGCTAGGCTTTATTCCATCACCGCCACCATCGAACTCTCATTAGGTCCTTTGTTTCGCACCAACAACAATCATCAGATCAACCTTGATCTCATCAGTTCTTCCATCTTTACCTCGAGCCATTATGACCAACCAACGAACCGATTTTAGTTCAACCGCCATCGCACAACAAAGACCTCCGCATTGCATAATTACTCGTAGGACTGCAGCTCTCTTTCTCTCGCCATTTTTCACTTGAGCCATTCTCCAATTCAATTTCGCCTTGCATAACCATTGCAAACTGCATCACTTGCACAACATTGAGCTCGGAATCACCACCTCGATTCATATCCATCTCATCCTCGGCTCAAATTCCAAAGTATCAACCCTGTAATTTCGGCTTCTTCACCTTCATTCGCTCTCCTTCCCTCCATTTGAGCCGTAATCGCACTGCAACTCCTCCAAGAGTATATCATTTTCAGCTTTGGCTTTGTTCACCGCAACCACCGTAACTTGCTCACTGGGTCAGTAAAGATTCATCACATCTTTTCCTGCTATTTCACCATCGCAATCACAAAGACTCGCACTGCATTTATTGCGACTCCATTTGCAGGCTAAATTTGCCATTCCGATCCTTCCATTCTCCATTTGAAAATCGCAGAGCATCATTCAATCTCAAGACCACCATCACTTCCATGTCACCTCTCAGAACCTTGATCAATCGGTTCCACCATTTTCATCTCCCTGCAAAGAACACCACCTTTTGGTTCTTCTCACTGGACTTGAGCTTCAATGCCAACTAACCCATCTAAACATGAGCATAACAACTCCACCGTAACATCACTCAGGGATTTTCACAAACACCTTGTATGCCGAAGATGGTGATACACATTGAACTTGTTGTTCATTAATAAACCATTCCATATCCTTCCCTCGTAAACATTTTCACATTCAACACAAGACCCATTTCAAATCACATTCATTCATCTCCACAATCGGCGAAAGAACTCAAGTCTTCTCCCTACTTGGCGGCTTCAAGATATCATGAACTTGGTATTGCTAATACTTGTTCTTCCCCTCGGATTTCTTGGTTTGTAATTAGAGTTTTCGTACAACCCATGAACCCATATTCTCTTCATACCTTCTTAACACATCTCGACCGGCCATTCCAACCCGATTTCGCCAAGCATAAACTCTTGGCAAGACAATGTTGTCTTGGTTCGTAAGGATAAAGTCAAGGGTGTGTGATAACATTGTCGGACTCGACCTAATTGGATTATAAGTCAAGGAGGTGGCCCTTAGTAAATTGAGCGGGTGTCTATAGTAATCCGTTTTGAATCAAATGGTTGCCTTCTTTGGCTACCTCTTAACATGTGGCTGGGCTCCCATTAGTATTAGCCGATGAAATGACCGGTTTACCATATTAGTCTCCCGAGTTCTTCTTTTGCCCATAACTTCTTCATACGAGCTCTGAATGACTCCGTTCTTTCGCCATTGTCTTCATCTTCTCGTCCTCTACACAATGAAAAGTAGAAATCTTGTATTTGAACGAGTTCCACTGGGTCTTTGGCCCTTCTTCACTTGTGACTTCACTTTTGTAGCCCTTTCCACTTCTTTTTGCTCCAATTGACTCCATTGCACCTAATAAACTCAAAAGCAAACATAAGATACATAATTTACAAGAAAACTCGCAAAGAGCATAAATACTAGATATTAAATACGGTGTATTCTACACCTATCACCAACCCATCTAGCATTTCATCCATACTTGTACTACAATCAATAACAAAGATGGAAAAAAATATCATTATCATTCATTTTCATCCATACAAACTAAATCATCATTATCATTCATTTTAATCATACAAACTAAATTATCAAATTTTCATCACAAACTAATCAAAAATAATTCTTTATCATTCATTTTCATCATACAAATGATCAAATTATCATGCAAATTTACCTACAAACATCATACGAATTATCAAATTTTCATCACAAACTAATCAAAAATAATTCTTTATCATTCATTTTCATCATACAAATGATCAAATTATCATGCAAATTTACCTACAAACATCATACGAATTATCATTTTCATCACAAAAATCAAAATTTATTTTTTGTTCATCACAAATAATCAAATTAAATCCCAAAAAAAAAAATTCATCACAAATAATCAAATTAAACCATACACGTATCATCTACATCATCTAAATACGAAATATCAATCATCAATTTGAATGAAATCGCACCAAAAATCAAAAATCATAAAACTTTAAACCTAAAACTTAAATTTCTTACTTTGAATGATTTCGTGGATGGAATCGCACCAAACCACCTTCAATCGATCACAAATACGAAGTAGAATAAACCCACAGAAGGAATTTGCAAAAAAAATTATAGAACTCGTGAAGTTGGACATGCATTTTCGGGAGAAATGGGGGAAAGATGAGTGAGAAGTGAAAATGGGGAAGAAGGCCGAGCTTCTGTGGAGATATCGTTTTTTTTTTTTGGACGCTGAATAGAGCGGCGTTGGACGTTGATCAGTTCAGCGTTGTCAACCTAGCAGACCAAGTCAAACGCTGTTCGGTTCGGCTCACCGACATCAGTATTGTTCAAATGCTCGACGCCAGTACTATTCTTGCCTGGTCCCATAGGATTTCGCCATCTCATAGGACTTAGGAGGTTGCCCATGCTGACGTGGATGACCAATCTAGCATCTAGTTATCTAGCCCATAGGACTTAGCCTAATACTACATAGATTACTTTCCACCAAATGCCCCTTTTCCTGCCGGCAAACTTGTACCCGTTAGGAACCATGTCGACAACATCTTTTTCTCTCGCACATGCAAAACGAGAAGTTGATTGTCGTGTTAGAAAAAACAGAAAAAAGAAATAACAAAAAACAAAAGAGAAGGAAAAAAGGAAAAAACTCTTGAAATGATACCACTGTTTTCCCAAAAACACAAATTAGGGCTTCCAACATCCTCGATTTACCATCATGGAATCTTCGAATTCAAATTCATCTCCGTACGAACTTCTCTACAAAGCAGCATTACTCATACCTATTTCACATTATCTCTATGCTGTTTCATTTGTTTTCTTAATTTTTCTTTATAATTTTCTGGAGATCCATTTCTTCCAAGATCTGTTACATGGATTTAGAGGGGATTCGATTTCTTTGACGTATAATTCCTGCTCTGAGATCTACGAGGGTGTTGCTTCTAAGTGCCAGACTCTTCATGGAAGGTCAACTCAATTTTATTTACTCAAAATAGTTTATGAATTGCTTATTTGGTTATATTATCATTTTGGAAAAAATTTATGATTGATTTTGAGTCAATTACTTGAATAATCTGAACGACCTAGTCAATTTGAAGTTGAGAATTTCAAATTGAGGCGCCAATTTCCCCCAAATGTATGGATTTATTTATTTGTGCAGGTATTTAGTGACGCCTTGGCTTTCTAGTCCGCATATACAGACTGCTTTTCTCAACTTCTTTGGGAGGCCTCCTGTTTTCAGCTACAAGAGGTATTCTGGATCATTTATTTACTCCTAATTTCCTGAATGTTGTGTTTTGGTGTCTTGGGGTGTTATCATTTGATGAAAACATTGAAGAAGATAATGAACTTCTACTTAGACGACATGCATTATGAATCCGCTTTCCGTTTTATCACTAGTCTCAACCTGGTTCTGACTCATATTTGGTGTTAGTGTTGGTGTTTGTTAACATAGTTGGATGTTGAAACTGTAATTTAGTCACTTTAGGATCAGACATTGCTAACACTTGGTAATTAGTTCGATTGGGGATATATAAATTATGAACTGTAAAGTAGGTAATGGTGGCTGGATACCCACCCTTCGCACAAGACTAAAAACTAACAATCAACATTACTTCATTTTGGTGGATATGGCTGATTGCACTATTTATATTTAGGGAAATGATAAAATGTGTTGCTGTTAATAATATGTCATTTTTCAGTCTTCACATTTTA
The DNA here is from genome assembly GCA_023531295.1 of Papaver armeniacum. Classification (NCBI taxonomy): domain Eukaryota; kingdom Viridiplantae; phylum Streptophyta; class Magnoliopsida; order Ranunculales; family Papaveraceae; genus Papaver; species Papaver armeniacum. Next base: position 40,474 of record JAJJWW010008382.1, read on the forward strand.
GAATGTGGATAAGCCCAATTTTTTTTGTAGTTTCTCTTTTATTTCTCCTTGACACTTGTCTGATGTCTCAGTAGTCTGGCGCAGCATGCATTTATATCTAAGAAGGTCATGTCTGTGTCGTACAATAAGATGCGTAGCAATGTAGTCTCTTGTAAGTCATTGGTGTAATTATAATCATCCTTGCCATTTTTTCCCTGCATAGTATCTTGTTGAACTTGGTTTGTGCAATTGTTATATGATGAATATTGTTTGTTCAGGCAAATATTTCTTACACCTGATGGTGGAACAATTGCTCTGGATTGGTTGATGTCATCTGCTGGTAAATCTTGAACTCTTAAATTTCTAAATAATTATTAAAGTTATCTTTATTTGAGCTGGATATCTTGTGTTGTAGTTGTTACTATACACTGGTGTTTTACCATCTTACTAGTTTTTGTCCGGATGAATGGTTTTGATGTTCACTTTGATTTTTATAATTGAGTATGTTAAACCTATAATGTTCATAACATATCCGCATCATAATGCTATAAGATGATTATATTTATTATGCTATAGGTGATCAGTGTCCTACCTCTTGAATAAGTAACACATGTCACTTTTTTTCTTCGTCTTTTCTTTTCCCACTTTTTTTTCCCAATGTTATTGACACTATGGTTGTAATAGCGGCTAGGAAACCTACAAACTGCTTATTTAACACGCTGAAATATTATTTCCTACTCAAGTATTTATGTTTATCAAGTTCATCAATAATGCATGGCGTATGGGGCATAGCTTACTTGTCTTCTTGTTGCTTGGTCCTCCTTTATGAGTGTTCTGGAAATTTCCACATATTAGTGTTCTTATGTCTCTCACCGATGAATCCCATCCTTACATCTCTGGAAGTGTTGCAGTATCTAACATTTGGTCTTTTTCCCTTCAGCTGTTTTGCCACCAAGAAGTGGTTGGCCCCATATTATCACTATCTCTATATGTTATTTACTTACAGATTCCAAGCTACAGAAAGCAAACAATTGTCGCAAGTTTACTGTCTGTTTCTCTAATTGTTCAAATTTGGCACACCAGTATCAGGAGGGGCTTCTCACACTAATAATGTTCCTTTGAAGGATGACACCACCCCTATTGTGGTAGTAGTCCCTGGCTTAACAAGTGATTCCCATTCTGCTGTAAGTTTTATCTTCTCCAATATGCTCTCTTTAACAGATTCAGAGCTCCAGTAGCTTCTTCTTTAATTTCCCAAATAATGTGGCATTTTACAGTCAATTCTTTGAGCAGTAAAGACGTGGCATGTTAAATTTGACTTTATCATGATTCATGATGCAGGATTAAATAAATTTTTGTTTTAATTCTCCACTTTTTGGATATATCAACATTTGATAAATGTACATTAGAATACGATTCAAGTTAGTAACTTGAACCGTAAAATGACTAATTTTTCTAATCACAGGATTGTTCCAAATCCAGATTTGAGCCATGTTTTCCCTTGATCAACAACCAACTTTTACTGATTAGCGACCAAAACCAGTACCAACAAACTGGAAATGGCTACAGAAAACCATAAATTAAGCAACTCATCACTTATAGTGGAAAGAAAGAACAGAAATATAGAAGGAACTAAAAAAATCGAAATTTTGATGTATCTTCCTGCTCAAGCCTATGTAAAAAAGCTGGCGTCGTATGGAATTCCTCCACTATGAAATATTGAGCATCACACTTTATACCTTTCTTTTGGTTGTTATTTTACTGGTTAGAGACTTGGTATCTGCTTAATGGTTAGAGACTTTGGTTTGGTTGTTATTTTACTGGTTAGAGACTAAAATACATCTCTGTTTCTGAGATTTCCTAATGGAATATAGGTTACTATGTTTAGTATATTCACTCATGCATCACAGGGCCTACTACAGACTACAATAACTTCTCCAGTTGGTAGGTCAAGGCATAAACAAACATTTTATCGTTAATGCAAGTATGGGAATACGAATTTGAGGCTTTCTACTTGATAGTAGTATTCATTGCTGCCCTCAATTCATTATTTTTGTATCAGCAAACCACATTGTAATAGACTAATAATCAATGTGTGCTGAGGTACAAATTAATTCTCAGAGTTACTTGTTCCATTGTGTTATTTCAGTATATAAAGCATATAGTCTTCAAGATTGCGAAAAGTGGCTGGAATGTTGTTGTCAGCAACCATAGGGGACTTGGTGGAATCTCAATAACTGTAAGTTCTGCATATATGCAATGTTTTGAGTTTTGTTCATTTTTTATCCATGTAAAGGTCACTTAACTAAGAAACAAATTCTATTTTATTCTGAAGCAGATTGCTGTTTCACTATTAGAATTATTAGTGGCTATAGAAGAACTGGTAAACCACCACATGTTATTGAAATACAAGCACTTATCCTTCCTTCTAAGACAACGGTCCTTAATGCAGTTTGACCATATGATCCATGCTCTGTCTTAGGATTGACATTGTTTAAAATGTTGTTTACTGATATGTACTTCCCACCTGAAAAGAAGTTTTGGGTTTTTCTTTTTGCACCCTGTCAACCATCATTGTGAAATGTCATTTTGAAGTTGGTAAGGTCTTATGAAATATCAAATATTAGTTACTAGTGCAAGCACTTTGATTTGTAATTTGGGGTGATCTTTCGGTCTGCCCATATGTGCTGTAGCCATATTCCCATGTCTTCAACACTTAAGTCCATAGTTTGTAGATTCGAAGTTTTAAAATTTGGTCTCTTATCAGTACCAAATGGGAGATGTGTGACCAATTACGAAAAGTTTCTGCAATTACTATCTGTATATGTGGTTAATCATGTAAAACATCAAAGTAACCTGTAAACATGAAATGGGGCATCATTAGTTTTAGATAGAATAGAATTGAGTTGATCATATTTCAAGTAACATGGAGGAGAGAGGAGTCCCGCTGGTCATACTTTTGGTCTCTTCACTCTCTGTTCTGTTTTTTGTTAATCGTCAATCGATCAAATGATATTACGTTCATAAAGTGAGTTATATATGTCTTCATCTCATTTCTTATTAATCAACAATATGAAATATCTCTTTGACAGTCTGATTGTTTTTACAACGCTGGATGGACGGATGATCTACGGAGAGTTGTTGACCATCTTCATCAAGAGTATCCTCAGGCTACTCTATTTGCTGTTGGAACAAGCATCGGCGCCAATGTTCTGGTAATGTTCACTAATGATGTTTGTGTTCTTTCTGCCTTTCCAATCAATTATTTACATTAACAGAAGTTTAAAATGGTTTGAGATGCCTGAGGTGTACCATAGATCATAACCTCCGTTACTCCTTCGAAGTAGAGTTCATTCCTCCCTTTAGAATAATGATGGTACAAGCATGAAAGATTCATAATTCATCAAACATGCACGAGAAAAGTTATTACTAATTAACCATTAGGAACACTGTTGGTCTAGAAACTTCTGGATATCCAAGAACAAGGGGTATTACTTGAAGTGCTTTTATAAATGAAGATTTTGAGCATATTCAGATAGTCAATATCAAGTTTAAAGCTTTTAGAGTGTTACCACTGAGGAATCTTGCCTGAACATGCATCAATTAGGTAGCTAGTCTGTTAATCAACCAAAGTCGGTAATGGTTCTCTTATATGTATCTTAAGCTCTCTTTTAGTTTTCTCATATCTACTTGTTGACATGTAAAAGTGAAGCTAATATTTGGTTTTCAGATGATACTTCATGTGTATATATATGTGTGAATCTACATAACATATTTCTATAAAATTGACCTTTTATCGACCAACATGCCGTAATTTTTCAAATGCGGGGTCAGAACTTTGCCAGTTTTGAGTTGACCACAGAGGCAGACTCTCTGTACTAAAGCAAGTATACATGGATCTGTCCCAAAGCTGTTTGTTGGTAGTTATATGGAATCTTAAAATGGAATTACGTATAAAACAAGACGTTAGTGTTCCCAAAGCCTTCGTATCGCATAATTGAAGTTCTTCTTATTGTTTATTTTCTGTTAGATTCTAGAAGATCAGATTTTTCAAACCATGCTTGCAGATAACCAACTTGTAATGATCAGGAGAGATGCTTTAGCATTTTAAATTCTTAACTGGATGACGGATTTCAGGTTAAATATCTTGGAGAGGATGGAGATAATACTTATTTTGCTGGGGCTGTAGCTATTTGCTCTCCATGGGACCTCTTGGTTGGTATTCAGTCTTTATTCTGTTAAACTTTGTATATAACTTGTAATTTTCTCAACATTGAATAAGTTAGTTAGAAAAGTTTTTTCAGTACCATTACTTCCAATTTTTCCTCGACTGCTATAAATGCATAATTGCATCGTAAGTAGCTTTGTTTCCAAGTTTCATGAGAAGCTCTCTCTCAACTATAAATTTCCCGTGTTAGTTCTATTTTAGATGGCTGGAGTCGCTGAATGGACGTATGCAAAATATATATGTTAATTTTTAATCGTAATTCTTATATTAGGATTTTGAGACCTAATTCGTTTAACATTTTAGATCCTAATTCTTTTGCTTCTTTGAATCTGTCTCCTTGATGCAGTCTCGTCTTCAGAAATTACAATGTTATTGTCTTATCAATGTATCTTATAGATTGGTGACAGGTTCATAACACGCAAAACTTGTGCAAAGACTCTATGACAGAGTTCTGACAATTGGGCTTCAAGGTTATGCAAAACTGTAAGTTTACCTTGTTACTTGATACTCAATTTCCTTTCCATGCAAAACTGTAACAGTAAGATGTAACCCGAAAATCTTCATCTTACCTCGTTATGATTTCTGCAGTGCTTCTTGTACAATAACATTAGTCTTTATTCGTGCAGACACCAGACCATGTACTCACGGCTTGCTGATTGGGAAGGGATTCAAAGGTTTGTTACTCTTAGCATCATATTGTTCACTAAACAAGTGCATGCTTACCTATGCACATAATAGTTTGGTGCAGTTGGTTTCCATAGTTGTATCCTAGTATCGTCCTTACAAGCTAGTACGATTTGAGAAATCTTCTGATTCTTAAAAAAATAGAACATACAAATTGGGTCTAATGTATTTTTGGAAGAGTGTCAAGATTGCACATAATAGTTTGGTGCAGTTGGTTTCTATAGTTGTATCCTAGTATCATCCTTACAAGCAAGTACGATTTGAGAAATCTTCTGATTCTTAAAAATGATAGAACATACAGATTGGATCTAATGTATTTTGGAAGAGTGTCAAGATTGCATTCCTAAGAGGATGAGAATGTTAGATGTTATGAAGCTGATTTCTTCTTGTTTTCCAGTCACGGAGAGTACGGGATTTTGATAACTATGCCACTTGCCTAACTGGACCATTTGAGGTATCTACATTTCAACTAATTGCTAGTTCACATTTC
>JAJJWW010008383.1:0-21357 GCA_023531295.1 Papaver armeniacum
GAAGGACATAATAAGGCATGGTGTGAACAAGTGCATAATGCAAAGATGGGCTTACAATACAACCAGCGAGAAGCTACGGGAATGTCACCCTTTTGTTTAACATATGGAGTTGAAGCCGTACTTCCAACGAAGTTATTATTCCAACAACAAAGAAAGAAGCTTGGGAGAAAAATATTAGTATGGGTAACATTTTGACAAGTTAGATGAATTAGAAGAAAAAAAGAGAAAGATCACTACAAAGATACGGAGAATTACCAAGACAAGATTAGCCAGAGAATATAACAAACGTGTCAAGACACGCCAATTTCAACCAGTGCGGTTGGTGTTGAGAGAAACACCAGATATCGGCGAGAAAGTGGTGGCAAGTGGCGAAAAATGGGATGGACCTTATATCATCAAGGAGATAGCCTTAACGTAGGGCATATAGATTAATGGATCCCTGAGGGCAAAGATGTGGGCCACAGATTGATAGACCGTGGAATAGATTATACTTGAAGAAATATTACCCATAGAAGATTGTGGGAAAAGAATAGATCTAAGTAATGTATGGATGAAGCGAAATGAACTTATATGAAAATGTTGCGAAATAATCATTACGAAATTGCACGAAACAAAGAAAGAACATGCGACGATCTCGCAAATAAAATAACAAGAGATAACCAAAAAATAATGACATATCAAAATGGGACGAACCTGCTATGGCGTACACCTTAGTTCGCGAATCAAAATTTCGTAAGAGGCAAATGTAAGACCTAAAGTGCGTCATAAAAGGGGTATCTGTTAACATGGCTCGGGTGAAAAGGTTACACCGCCCCCGGAACCCGGGTCATGGAGATTTGGGGTCAATAAAGCCCATCTGTGGGAGAGATACCTTGGATTTCCAACTATATATACAAGGTTATACCCGGTTGGACGACCGAGGGTCTCTTATAAGGAGTCGGCGTATGATCAAGGCGGCCGAGGTACATATGGTTGAGCCAAGAGTGCCTGGGGCATTTGAAGTGCCTCGGCCATTCTTGGCAAGTCTTGGCATATGTTGCACTCGGCCCGAAGAAAACTCCACTTAGGGTGCAGCCTCGTAACCATAAGCCATAGGTATATGGATAAGAGGTCGCGAAAACAACCGGGTTTTTGTTAAGACCGGATGGGAGGAGATAGTCTTTATGGCTCGATGTACGCCTCCTCGAAGGGGCAACCAGTGGAGATGATAAGGGCGGCACCCTCCATTAGGGGAGCGATAAGTGTCTTAAGACGCAAATGTCATGAGGCTTTATTTTCGCAAGAAAATTTAGGCTTGTCATATTTGTGCGATGATCTCGAAGAGGCAATAATACAAAATACAAAGATAAGACGAGATCAATGGGTCGCAGATACATGAAAGTGTAAGGACGTCCCGCGATTTCGTCGCAAGACGGCAATGTCATGGGGCTTTATTCTCGCAAGAAAATCTAGGCCTGTCATATTGTCGCAATAAAATTATCCTGCAGAGGCAACAATACTAAGAAATGATAAGGCAAAATCAATGGGTCTTTACATGAAAGTGTAAAGACGTCCTGCTATTTTGTCGCAATAACAAGAAATGGCACAGTAAGACCTTTAACTAGGAAGGCAAAATAAGACCATATGACAAAAGATTTATAAAATTAACTATTATTTATGAAGGTCATTCATCGCAAAGAAGAAAATAAGAGACAATATGAGAGTTATTCAACAAAAAACATAATATTTCTTCCAAAAAAGTGCACTTCAGAAGGAAATAAAAAATATCATATGCAAGAAGTTATGAAGATCAAGAAGCTAAAAGAAGTGAAATTACAAAAGACATTCATTTCTCAACATTAATTCTTTCATCTTCAACAATTTTATCAGCTTCACCAGCATCCGCACTTTCGCCAGTTGTTGCATTCACGCCAGAACCCCCTTCACCTGGATTATTATTGACAGCTTCATTGTTTGTTGGGATCACCTTTTCATTAGCGAGATCTTCGCCGCTTTCATATTCATAGTCACTATCGTGAGAATTAGGATTTCATCATCCTCAACTTCAAGAGGTTCGATGATATGTGGTCAAGAAATTTGGACAATAAGACATCATTCAAAAGAACTTCAGCTTTGAGATGAAATTGGCGAAGAAGTGCCTTTTGATCATTTCCACTCTGGATATCTTTGGAGTAACTGAGGTAATCAAATCTCCTTTCGGCCCGATCGCGAGAACGAGCGAGAGTAGTGGCAAGAATCGCATTTTCTTGGCGAATCTTGGCATAGCTAGCCTCCAAAGTCGAAAGGAGAAACGAAGATCTTTCTCAGATTCTGCAAAAATGAAGAACAACAGAGTTATACAAATAAAGAATTCGCAATAAAAGGATATTATAAGAAAACTAGACAAAGAAAAAACGGGTGAGGCAGTCAAATTTTATGACTACCTTCCTTTTGCGAGATAAGATGTTGGGTCAAAGCCAAGCAACTACTCTCCAAATGATCCATGGCACTATCAAAATTATCTCCAACCAGACCTTTTAATCGAGAATGCAAACTCTTTTTCGCTAGAAACAAGTAAGGTATTCTCCGTAGCAAGGGATGAGTAGGATTCTTTTAACTTGGAATATTGATCCTTGAGTTGGCTCGTTTTCACACTTAAAGTTATTCTACCCCGAATAAGCTTATCCTCTCAAAGAATAACTTCTTTGAGTTTACTTCTCAATGAACATAGAGATTGTTCTTGTTCATTTCATATTTTTTGACAGACATCAAGCTGTTGCGAAGAAATCGCCACCTTATTTAACAAAAATCGCTTCTCTTGAGATAGAGTTCCATTCTCATCTGATAATGTTTCCAACTCCAAATTAGATTTAGCCAAAGAATAAGAGAGATGAGATAATTCATTACTTAACGAGTCTTGCTTCTGAACTAAGTGAGAATTCTCCTTGGAAAGGTTATCTATTTGATCAACAGAGTACGAGTGAAGATTATCTAGTTGGTTATATTGCTCCATCCAAGCATCTCTATCCATTCGAGTTTCTTCAACGACAGTTTCCAACTGATAAATCTCCATTTTTCGCTTCTGGTTTAAAGCTTAAAAGGCGAATAAGGTATTTAAAAAAAAAAGAGAGATGGAGAGCGTAATACCTTTTAATTATTCGTTCTTCTTACGAAGATTATCGCGATCCAATGAAACGTTTTGAAGTTTCTGATTCTCAAGATGGAGAGTGTCACACTTCGGGTCATATCTTGAAGATTATTCTTCAAAGACTTGATTCTCTTGTTCTAAAGAAATTTGCGACATCCTGTCAGAACTAAAGTATTTACTCAAAGATTCGCAAACACTAGAATTGATGGGATCAATGGAGGTCTTCTTGGCGTCATTCATAATATCTGATAAAACTTTGAAAGCTACATCCATTCCCTCCAGATTTTCTTTAGTAAGGGGAATAGACTCAGAAGAAGAGGTAGTGATGATCGCTGTCGTAAGCGTCAAAAATAATTTCACTTTCTTACTCACTAAATTTAAATGAAGTACAAGGTAAGGAAGAGTTCGTTTCCACAGAGAGGCAATTGTTGTTATGCGATTTTCAGTTTCTAAGGTAACCAAGGGGGGATGTTTGTTGTTTTAGCAAAATACTAAAGTAAAAATAAAATAGAGCAAAGCAAATAATTGGAATAATCAATAAGGAGAAGATATTGGTCACGGGATAGTATCATTCACAAACATGTATTTTCATCAATGATTAGAATTGGTATTTTAATCTCTCATTTACTAATAGTCCTAGGATACCTTGATCGCAAGTATATCCCTCTAATTCCCTGTTTTCATCACAACCACATTAAAAGATGCATATGTGAATTCTTCCTAGAAAGCAACCTAAAGTGTAAAAGCACAATTAGATTTAACTCCCTAAAAGCTATAAGTTTCTATGGAATAAGACTAATCAATGCAAACGAATGTGTAAAAGCACTAATCGTTTTAACAAAAGTTATGATTCACTTGTGACTAGTAGGATATATCACTACAAGCACTACCCACAATTATGCTACTTAGAATCAGGGATAAACAACTTTTTCGTATTGAAAACCCTAATATAGCTCTAGAGATGAATGTAAATCGGATTGATTCCGGAATCAACCAAACAAACAATCAAATCATATAACACTATCACACCTGATTTCTTTGGTGGCATTCAATTTTCTATAATCAATACAAACCCTCCAACCAGTTTGCACGCGAGTTGGGACAAGTTCGTTCTTATCATTCTCCACCACCTGTCACACCCGATTTCTTTGGTACTACTTGTACCGGGCTTACCCACTTGCTATCGGATATGGGGTAGATAACACCCACTTCCAAAAGCTTGAGTATTTCCTTTTTCACAACTTCCATCATGGGAGGGTTCAAACGACGTTGTGCTTCCTTTGTAGGCTTTACATCATCCTCCAAACGAATTTTGTGCATACAAATGGCGGGGCTTATACCCTTGATATCGGTAATTGTCCATCCTATGGCCGTCTTGTACTTCCTTAGCACCCTTAGAAGTTTTTGCTCCTGTAAATCATTAAGATCATTAGAAACAATCACCGGTAACTCTTCATTATCACCCAAGTACAAGTACTTTAGGTGATCGGGAAGAGGTTTCAATTCTAACTTTAGAGATTTAACAATTGAAGGTACAAGCTTTTCATCACTGCATGTTAAAGAAATAAAAGAGATATTATGAGTTTTCGGGAATCCTTGTAGTGAATTAAGATCACCAAGAGCTTCCTTGACTTCATTACCACACTCTACACCATTATCCATGGATGTAGTTAACACGGTTTCCAAAGCATCATCACCGTTTAATTCAAACATTTGTTGTGCCAATGTATCCATAACATCAATGGAGAAACAAGAGTGGACATCACTAGGATATCTCATCGTCTCGAAAATGTTGAAACGTATTGTTTCTCCATCAAACTCCATGGTCAACGTTCCCTTATCCACACCAATTATGGTTTTCACCATTTTCATGAAGGGACGCCCAAGTAGCAATGGAAGAGACGAGTCCGGTGAACCTTCATTCATCTCTAACACCCAAAAGTCAGCTGAAAATACAAGTTGATTAACCTGCACAAGAACATCCTCAACAATACCCATTGGGTAGACATTAGAGCGATCGGCCATTGCAATACAATTTCAGCCTTTTTAAGAGGACCAAGATCAAGTGAATTATACATTGACGCGGGCATAACATTAACGGATGCACCTAAATCCAACATAGCTTTGTTAAATGTTGTGTTACCAATTGTGACGAGAATGTCAAAACTAAGGGATCCTTGCACTTAAGTGGGAGTTTGTGTTGTAAGATTGCTGAAGCATTCTCCCCCACACTAAGCACTTCATTACCTTTGAGCCTTTGTTTGTTGGTACACAAGTCCTTCAACACTTTTGCATTCTTTGGTACTTGCTTAATAGCATCAATGAGTGGTATGTTCACATGGATCTTCTTTAGAACGTCTAAAATCTCCTTTTCAAGTTCCGCCTTCTTAGAACTTGCAAATCTGCGAGGAAAAGGTAAAGGAGGAACATAAGTAGAAACCGGAGTTTTAGAGTTAGGAATAGGTACCTCAGAAGTTTGGGGAGAATTGATGAGTGCCAAATATTGCATATTTATACACATTTTTATTGGCATTTAACTCATCTTTTATGCTCAAGAATCGATATTATCCTGCATTCTCGTGTTTTCTTTTTTTTCAAGAATAAATATTTGTATTAATTAATTTTGTGTTTTTTAGGTAATAAATAAAGCTCGGAGAAATCAAGAGCCAAAAGAGCAAAGAATTGGAGACAAGCGTACATGGAGCAAAAAGCCAAAGTTCACGCGCGCAAGATCGGTTCTTGCAAGCTAACAAGGAGCAACCCATCTAACAAGACATGGGCCCAAGCTATCCAAGACCCGACCCAGATCCAAGCCCATCATTTCTATCCCAAGATCCAACGGTCGCTTCGCCTTCCTCATCAGTTCTCGCTGCTCCCGCTCAACACCAAATCCGCCTGATTCTCCCTGAGCCGTTCAGATCTCGTGCATCTTCATCCTACGCTCGCTCCAACCTTCACATCGTCTTCTCGTTGCGCCCGCTCCACAGCAAAACTACCTAACCCTATACCCCCATCGAACCTACCCATTTCTCATCTTCTCTTCTCTTTCTTCTTCCCAAAAATCAGAGAAGCCATCCCCTTCTCTTCCTCCCTCTCCCTGACAAACCAGAGCCACCACTCCATCTTCTCCATCAGCCCCCTCGCTCTACCTCTAAGAGCTAGTTTTCTCTCTTAGCTTCTCTCAACCCTAGAAGCTAACTTAGAGAAAACTAGAGCTAGGGTTAACCAACAACCCATGCATGGCGTTCTCAGAGCCGAATTGACAGTGGAGAGCACGATTCAGAGACGTGAGTGAGAGTGTATTTGATTTAATTTCTCTTTTTGAATTAAATTAGGGTTTGGTTTTCTTTGCATGTATAAATAGAGGAACTGTGGGTGTGTAGAAGTTCATGCCCAGGCTAGCCAGAGCATCAATTAGGATTACTTGTGTTTAATTGTTCTTAATTATGTTTTAAATTAACTTGCTAGGTTTTCAATGAAACCCTAATCCCCTGTTTTGATTTCAACCTTGTTGAGATGTTCTTGAGTGCTTAAATTATCAGACACCTTCAATTATAAGTACCCAATACTTTTCTCTCACAATGGATGCCTTGTATCCATTGTAGTTAGGTCTGTTTGTGTTGAGTGTCTGACTCAAACCTTAGACTTAATTGCTAATTCCCTTGACTAGTTGTGCTTAATTAGACAACTAGTGCTCTGGGTGAGTGAGTGAGAGTGTATTTGATTTAATTTATCTTTTTGAATTAAATTAGGGTTTGGTTTAATTTATCTTTTTGAATTAAATTAGGGTTTGGTTTTCTTTGCATGTATAAATAGAGGAACTGTGGGTGTGTAGAAGTTCATGCCTGGGCTAGCCAGAGACGTGAGTGAGAGTGTATTTGATTTAATTTATCTTTTTGAATTAAATTAGGGTTTGGTTTTCTTTGCATGTATAAATAGAGGAACTGTGGGTGTGTAGAAGTTCATGCCTGGGCTAGCCAGAGCATCAATTAGGATTACTTGTGTTTAATTGTTCTTAATTATGTTTTAAATTAACTTGCTAGGTTTTCAATGAAACCCTAATCCCCTGTTTTGATTTCAACCTTGTTGAGATGTTCTTGAGTGCTTAAATTATCAGACACCTTCAATTATAAGTACCCAATACTTTTCTCTCACAATGGATGCCTTGTATCCATTGTAGTTAGGTCACAACTGTGTTGAGTGTACTGCAGCTCAAACCTTAGACTTAATTGCTAATTCCCTTGACTAGTTGTGCTTAATTAGACAACTAGTGCTCTGGGTTAGTACCTTAGCTGATTATCGAAGTGTCACTAGGAGAAACTCCTTAGATAAGTGGTAAAATTGACACTTTATACTTATCTGTCACAGGAACAAGAGAGCTCAACATTAGTTGAACACGTGATAGGAATTAGAGGTGGATTTGATAATCCTAGCAACCATTCCTTCTCACTTTGTTAGTATTTCAATTTATTTCATTTGTCATAACTTCACCTCGCCGCCCGACAACCCTGAATTGTGTCACTTAATCTCCTTGAATTCAGTCTAGCATAGCCATAGATCAATACATAGAACCACAAGTCTCTGTGGTTCGACCCGTACTTGCCACGTCTCCGATAGACGCCGTGCACTTGCGGTATAACATGTAGGCGTAGAAATAAACACTTTATCGAGCCTACCAAGTTTTTGGCGCCGTTGCCGGGGACTTGGCGTGTGCCCTGTTGATTACTGGCCTGCCTTTACTGATTGCACCCTGTACATATCCATTTTACATTGTTATTTCAGTCTTTGATTAGTATAACTTAGTTAATTTTTGTAAACTGCATCTGTAACTTAAGGAATTCTAGTATAACTTAGTTTAATATCCTGCATATCTAGCCATCTGGAGTTGTAGCTTAGTTAAGTTTACCTTTGATTTTTAGTTTCAATACATGATCTGCATTGTAGTATAACCTAACCTGTCATTCCATTTGTATTTGCATCATAATTTTCCTTTTGTTCTTGGTTAGCTTAGTGTAACTTGTAGTGTACTTGTAGTCATCATAACTAGTAGCATAACTCAGATGTAATTTTGTTCTTTCTGCATCTTGGCTTTTTGACCTGAGCTATAAGCATCTGTAGCTGTAGCTTAGTATCACTTGTCACTTTTAATCCCAGTCAGTCCAAAGAACAGTTCATATGTCTTGAAATTCTAATTGTTGGTCATCAGTGGCACCTATCTGCTATGAAAGTTTTGATTTTTCATTTCTAAGAACTAAAACTTTCTCTTGAGCTCACAGGTACCTACAAAGCTGTTGTGAAAGCTGAGGCAAGGAAGTGCAATTGTTAACAAAGCAGTCCAAATAGGTCAGCAGCAAACTTCAGTGGATGTCAACTGAGTAAGTTGACACTACAGAACCTGTGAGCTAAGTTGCTCTGTGCACTTAGCATTTCATTCACTATTAACCACATTTTCACTCATAGAATGATAAGCATGCTAAGACCTTGAATGCTAGACCTGTGAATCCGTGACTGTTGAGCCTGTTGAATGACCCGAGCACCTACCCCGAGCTTAACCCTCCACCCCGGCCGTGAGTTGGTCTGCATTTGAGGTTTCCAAGTCTATACTTGTGGCCTGAGCATAAACCTGTGAGCACCCCCCGTCATTTGGTCACTTGCCAAGCTCACTGTCATTTTCACTTATGCTAAAACTGCATCTGCAAGCCCCGTGCACAACAACTCTAAGCATAATCGAGCATAACCCCGATTGCATGCTTGAGCCCCGCTAAACCCCGAACCGGTGCTAATTTGTTGATGCCCGTGAATCATATTCACTTACCATGCACTCTTGGTGAGTACTTTTATTGCATGAATTTGCCTGAGCTCGCCCTGCACCCTTATGCATGTTCAACTTTTGTGCTAGACCTTGCATTGCTGTTTTTACTTTCATGTGCACCAAATCGTCATGTCTTTGTGCATAGATCTCTTGTGTTGTGTTCAAGTTTGAGCAATTGGGTGTCATTTCTTTTGTGAGTTGTTGTTCTTGGGCTGTGCTATTTTTCTGTGAGTCTGTTGTGCTTTGTGCATAGCCAAGCTGTGCTAAGCTGCCAACAGGCATAACCCTCACACAAACCAGGCCGAGCTGTGAATGCACTTGAACTCGTGCTTCATAATCGTAGGCTAGCCCGACCAATGTTGCATCCAGAACAGCCTAGATGCACATAACCCGGGCCTTACACATACCCTGAATCCCAACAAAACCAAATCAGCCCACAATAAACCAAACTGTGCACTGGGCTGCCTACAACTGAAACCCAGTTCCACTGGGCTGTGCAACTTGTCTTTGCATAGCCTGAAGCCCACAAAAAACCCAACTAAAGCCCACAAAACTGAGCTTTACACAACTCCTGGGTTGTAAGCCTACCAACCTGAGCTGTCATCGGGCTGGGCTAACTGAACCCACACTGCTGGGCTCTGTGCAAACATCAGACTCACCTAAACTGGGCTGTACAACAACCTTCAGCCCACATAAGCCACACTGCTGGGCTGTGCACAAAAATTTCAGCCCACACCCATTAGGCTTTGCAAACACTTTGGGCTGCAAACAACTAAACCCAATAAACCAAACTGAGCCCACTACAACTGGGCTTTTCCATAACCTTTGGGCTGTGCATTTGCATCACTTGGGCTACCTTCCCTGTTTTGAAACATCATTGGTTATACATGATTTGATATGTGCTATGCTTCTTTTTGAGTTCACATTGAGTTTCTAGACCATGTCAGGATTTTGGTCTGCAACTGGGGATGGAAACAAATCCATTAGAGAGCTTGCTTACGGGCATGCTTTACAATATGAACTCCCCACATACCATAGTGATTTTAGGAATTTTATGAGCCTTTCAGGGCCCCGACTTCACATACCCTAATCATTATGAGCACATGTATCATCCACCACAAAGTTGAAAATGAACACTTTTCTCATACCCAATCATCACTTCTCGATCAATTAGAAGCTCAAGTATCTGCTTTGGAAAGGCAATTACATGAGCAACTGTCGAATCTAATCCCCCAGGCACTATGAAATGTACACTTGTACCTTATGTGGTAGCTTAGACCACCCCGCCGAGAACTGCTACATTTACATGAGTTTAGGCAAATCTAGGGAGAACCATGATAACCATGCACACATGCATCATCCATCACAGTGGGGTGTTGAACAATTTTATACTCCCCCAACTCCTTGTATGCAATCACTAATGGAAGAGCGCATACAGCAAAACAATGATATACTTGGATGGAAAGCACTGCACGAGCATCCCTTCTCTAGTGAACCATGTGCGCAACCATGCAATGATCATTCATATGAGGCATGCATACCCACTAGTGAAGACCCTCCTTCCATTGAACAGTGTTACATGTTCTTAAAGATGAACCTGATTCATTTAGAAAATGAAGAATGGAAGGAATCTCCCGATAAGATGTTTGTTGTCCCTAATAAAGAAAATTTTGAAAATAGTGTTTCTCTTCCTACTCATGTAACTAACACTGAATATGAACCTAATCTAGAGGTAAATGAGTACACTAGAAATGCTACAATTTTGAATAGGGAAATGAATTTTTGTGATGATGATGATGATGAATATGAAGAGCATGTGTATACTAAAAATGTAGTAGAATCTTTTGGTTCAGAGACGTTAGGCGTCTCTTCTGTGAACCCTATGAATGATGCTTCTTCTAATATTCATACATGTGATGCTGATTTGGGGTCTGAAAATGAGCATGCTTTACAACCTGTTTATGACCTAAGAATAGCTGAATTGTCTGTTGACACGGATGATTCAATGCATGTGCCTGATTCCATGCCTAGGTTACAGCATGATATCTCTCCTGGTTATTTTGTGCGTGAGACTGATGATGATTATGACATGGAGATTGATGAATTGTTCTATGCTGGTGAGCATGATTTACCTGTGTCCGACTTTAGGAAAGTATGTGATGGTGCAAACGATTTTATACATGAAAACAACTTAGATGTACCTAACCTCTCTCCTGAGTCACAGATTGAAACTCCTCCACCAAACCTAGGTGTAGTTTGTAACAAAATTGCAAAACCAACTTTTCTGAAAATGCCTAATTTAGGCCTAGAGCTTTGTGCTTCCCAAGTCCTCTTGGACTATCTTGCATCAAAGTATAACACCTTTAGGGAACCACAGTTGGAATGTGTATGTCTGCCTGTTCTTAGCAAAACTCATTTTGAGTTAGACCTTTTGCATGATGTACCTTTAATTTTGCAAGATTTTGTTCTCACAAACACATCTGTTGCCAAATTTAGGTTTGGGGGAAACTCGTTCACATATGCAGTCTTACTTGCACTCTCATGTTATATTTGTGTAAGACTGTTGATGTTTGTATATATTTTCTATTGGGTTGATCCTCAACTCTTTAGATTGTTGGTATATGGTGAATTTTCCTTGTATATAATCCAGTAGGACTTGTTAAATTTTTCTTTTCTTGAATCGGTTGAGTCTTCTTGTACATATTTTGTGCTAATCCGATATGATCTCCACTGAGAATGTTGGATTCTAGCCTTGACTAATGAAGCTCTAACCTTGCTCCGCCGACATCCGGTAATCTCCTCCCTTTTTCTTTATTCAACATAGTTTTCTTGGTATGTGACTGTTTCAAATTTTATCATCTGTTGACACATTGAGGACAATGTTTGATTTAGGTTTGGGGGTGCATTTGCATTTGCATATAGAGTTTTTAGTCTTTTTATTTTACTTCACTTAAAAAAAAAAAAAAAAAAAAAAAAAATTCAAAACTTTTTGCAAATAAAAACCTCCAACTTTTAGAGATTTTAGAGTCACTAGCATGCTTCTAGCTATGTTTACATAGAGAATCTGACCGAAATATCAGAAGTTAGAAGTACCGGAGAACACAATCGGGTTCCTTAGTTGATTAGAGCGTTAAAGTTGGATTTAACCATACCAAAGGGCGAATTAGGTGTTGTTTAGATATTCGGTAGTAGAATTGTGATCACCCATAGTGGAGACTACCCATTTTACATCAAGTGAGGCACCAACCTTCAATTTTTTGCAACTTTCTAGAAAAGCTGTTAGAGTGTGTGTCACCGTACGTCAATTCCGGGTAGGAATGGTGAGCTACCCAACTTCGCACCAATTTCAGCACTACTTTTGATCTCTTGAGTGCTATTTTTGTCAATCATGAGGGTGGCGTCTAAAGATGAAAACTCCTTCTAAATACCGATTTGTAGTTAGCATCACTCTCTCCCTCTCAATCATCACATTCATAGAAACACATCATCGTCAGCAAGCGGAGCATCATCAGAATATTCGAAGAAAAGTTGATATAGTCCAAGGTTTACGTGCAACAAAGGAAAGAAAAGATAAGAAGATGAGAATTAATGAAGTTTGTGAAAAATTGAGTTTTATTGTTATTTCCATTTCATGTACTATGTTAAAAAAAAAAAAAAAAAAAAAAAAAAAGTCAAGTTTTTGTAAAGTTCAGAAGTTCGTCATCAACAGTTGAAGACCGAAGACCGAAGATTGAAGACGTTTCTATGGTTTCTTATGAGAGAGTGATATTAATTGCCGATCGGGTGTGAAGGTAAGTGAGTACTCCCACCCTTGCTAATGGTTGATTTCCTTTCTTAGAGATCATCAGAAAAAGATTCTTTTTGTCCACACTCTTGTGGAGTCTCCAGAAATTATTTCGGAAGGTTATCCTTCTTACCTACAACGTGTGCAGGATTTCTCTCTTTATTCCTGCCTGCACACACATGAGAGACTGAAAAAGCGGTCTTTTTGAGTGCAATTATCATAAAACCTAATGGTGAGGCAGAAGTCGAGGCTTATGATCACAATCGAATCCGAATTCTTTCATATGGTATGGTTACTTCTCGCTCAAAGACTTAAGTATGAGAATGCGTTCTTTGATAGTTCTAACTTCGTGTTACTAGCATGCGTAAACTCTAAGTCCTCATAGCTCCTTGGATGCTTGAGACTCTTTTACACTACGAAGTTGGAGAAGGTTTTGTGGGTACACCTCTCCGGTAAAACCCTCACGAGACTACAACTCGTCCACTAGGGACACCTAGGGGTTTAAAGGCTTAGTGCATACGATAAATGCATTCGAGAGACCTGCGACAGGGGTATAGTTAGGATTTCTTCATTTCTGTTTCACTTGAGGACAAGTAAAATTCAAGTTTGGGGGTATTTGATGAGTGCCAAATATTGCATATTTATACACCTTTTTATTGGCATTTAACTCATCTTTTATGCTCAAGAATAAGATATTATCCCAGATTCTGTGTTTTCTTTGTTTTTAAGAATAAATATTTGTATTAATTAATTTTGTGTTTTTAGGTAATAAATAAAGCTCGGAGAAATTGAAGAGCCAAAAGAGCAAAGAATTGGAGACAAGCGTCTATGGAGCAAAAAGCCAAAGCCCGCGCGCGCATCAGTTGCAACCCAACAAGGAGCAACCCATCTAACAAGACATGGGCCCAAGCTATCCAAGACCCGACCCAGATCCAAGCCCATCATTTTTATCCTAAGATCCAACGGTCGCTTCGCCTTCCTCATCAGTTCTCGCTGCTCCCGCTCAACACCAAATCCGCCTGATTCTCCCTGAGCCGTTCAGATCTCGTGCATCTTCATCCTACGCTCGCTCCAACCTTCGCATCGTCTTCTCGCTGCGTCTACTCCACAGCAAAACTACCTAACCCTATACCCCCATCGAACCTACCCATTTCTCATCTTCTCTTCTCTTTCTTCTTCCCAAAAATCAGAGAAGCCATCCCCTTCTCTTCCTCCCTCTCCCTGACAAACCAGAGCCACCACTCCATCTTCTCCATCAGCCCCTGCTCTACCTCTCTAAAGCTAGTTTTCTCTCTCTTAGCTTCTCTCAACCCTAGAAGCTAACTTAGAGAAAACTAGAGCTAGGGTTAACCAACAACCCATGCATGGCGTTCTCAGAGCCGAATTGACAGTGGAGAGCACGATTCAGAGACGTGGGTGAGAGTGTATTTGATTTAATTTCTGTTTTTGAATTAAATTAGGGTTTGGTTTTCTTTGCATGTATAAATAGAGGAACTGTGGGTGTGTAGAAGTTCATGCCACAGGCTAGCCAGCAGCACCAATTAGGATTACTTGTGTTTAATTGTTCTTAATTATGTTTTAAATTAACTTGCTAGGTTTTCAATGAAACCCTAATCCCCTGTTTTGATTTCAACCTTGTTGAGATGTTCTTGAGTGCTTAAATTATCAGACACCTTCAATTATAAGTACCCAATACTTTTCTCTCACAATGGATGCCTTGTATCCATTATAGTTAGGTCACTGTTGTGTTGAGTGTCTGCATGACTCAAACCTTAGACTTAATTGTTAATTCCCTTGACTAGTTGTGCTTAATTAGACAACTAGTGCTCTGGGTTAGTACCTTAGCTGATTATCGAAGTGTCACTAGGAGAAACTCCTTAGATAAGTGGTAAAATTGACACTTTATACTTATCTCATCACAGAACAAGAGAGCTCAACATTAGTTGAACACATGATAGGAATTAGAGGTGGATTTGATAATCCTAGCAATCATTCCTTCTCACTGTTAGTATTTCAATTTATTTCACTGTCATAACTTCACCTCAGTCGCTTCGACAACCCTAAATTGTGTCACTTACTCTCCTTGAATTCAGTCTAGCATAGCCATAGATCAATACATAGCACCACAAGTCTATGTGGTTCGACCCGTACTTGCCACGTCTCCGATAGACGCCGTGCACTTGCGGTATAACATGTAGGCGTAGAAATAAACACTTTATCGAGCCTACCAAGAATCCTCATTCTTCTCCTCCAAAACAGGTTCCTTTGGTGTTTCCACCTTGCCCGAATCAGTAACTTCGGGTTGCACAAGTTGTGTACCACTTCTCAACGTAATAGCATTGACACCCTCTTTTGGGTTAATAGGTTGAGAAGGAGTTTCCCACTATTTTGTGCCTTCAATTGGTTCAACTCAATAGCCATGGAGCTCATTTGTGTTTGCAACTCCTTGATAGCACTCTTAGTTTCCTGTTGACTTTCTTTGAACATGGTAGAAATGCCTTGCATCATTGTTTAAAGCTTCGAGTCAATATCGAAACCTTGATTTTGCATTGATTGTTGTGCTTGTGGTTGCTGAAATTGTTGTCTCGGCTGGAATTGTTGTTGTTGAGGTTGAAATCCACTTGAAAGTTGAAGGTAGGTTGTTGAACCGCTCCTTGCTTGTTGGCATAGCTAAAATTGGGGTGATCTCTCCATCCCGGATTGTAAGTGTTTGAGTAGGGATCATACCGTCTTTGTTGATTTGGAAAGATCGCATTAGCTTGCTCGTCCTCATAAGTTTGAGAGGAACTTGGTATCATCGCGGCTGCAACTTGTTGCATCATTGCCGACATGTTACCCATTTGTTGACGAAGTTCCTTAACCTCGCTCACTTCATTCACTCTTCTTAGAAGCACATCCGAACCACGACTCAAAAACTGTTGGGAGTTCGCTGCCATGTTTTCAATCAACTCTCTAGCTTGTGCCACCGTCTTGCTAACTAGTGCACCACCACCGCAGCGTCAATAAGATTCCTATCACTTGATTGGAGTCCTTCATAGAAGTATTGGATGATCATAGCGTCACTGAATTGGTGGTGAGGGCAGCTTGCCACCAATCTCTTGTATCGTTCCCAACATTCATATAATGATTCTCCCACATTTTGCTTCATCCCACGAATCTCCTTGCGAATTTGAGTAGCCTTTGATGCAAGAAAATATCTCTCTAAAAAGAGTTTCTTCAGCCCATTCCATGTTGTGACACTTCCGGAGGTAAATAGTACAACCAATCCTTAGCACTATCCATCAAAGAGAAACGGAAAACTTTTAACATTGCACCATCCGCCTCAACATCCGCTGGAAGCATGGCCGTGACAATGGTGTGGAAGTCCATAAGATGTTTGTTTGGGTCTTCATTCACCATGCCATGGAATTTTGGTAATTCTCTAAGCAACCTCGGCTTTATCTCAAAAGTAGAGTTCGTTTGAATACACCCCTGTTGTGTATCAAGCCTATGAGAAGCCAAGTCCTTGAGTGAACGATTTGCATCACCCATTGTTTCTTCTTCTTCAACTTGTGGTTCGTCTACGATTGGAACCTCTTGTTCTCCTTCTATTTGTAACTCTTTTTGCACTTCTAACTCTTGATTTTCTGTTGTGTCTTTACTTGGTTGGAGTATTGTGCCTCTTCGAGTAGCTATCCCGCACCTTGGGTAGTTCCAATCTTTAGAAGCCAGGGATTAGGTACCTGAAAACAATTCTCGCAAACAAGTGAGAAACAAGACAAGAACCAAAAAGCAAAGATAAAAGCAGAAATTATAAAAAGAAACTAAAAACTTAATAACAAGGCGTATGCCTCCCCGACAACGGCGCCAAAATTTGATCGTTGTCGTAAGCGTCAAAAATAATTTCACTTTCTTACTCACTAAATTTAAATGAAGTACAAGGTAAGGAAGAGTTCGTTTCCACGGAGAGGCAATTGTTGTTATGCGATTTTCAGTTTCTAAGGTAACCAAGGGGGGATGTTTGTTGTTTTAGCAAAATACTAAAGTAAAAATAAAATAGAGCAAAGCAAATAATTGGAATAATCAATAAGGAGAAGATATTGGTCACGAGATAGTATCATTTACAAACATGTATTTTCATCAATGATTAGAATTGGTATTTTAATCTCTCATTTACTAATAGTCCTAGGATACCTTGATCGCAAGTATATCCCGCTAATTCCCTGTTTTCATCACAACCACATTAAAAGATGCATATGTGAATTCTTCCTAGAAAGCAACCTAAAGTGTAAAAGCACAATTAGATTTAACTCCCTAAAAGCTATAACTTCTATGGAATAAGACTAATCAATGCAAACGAATGTGTAAAAGCACTAATCGTTTTAACAAAAGTTATGATTCACTTGTGACTAGTAGGATATATCACTACAAGCACTACCCACAATTATGCTACTTAGAATCAGGGATAAACAACTTTTTCGTATTGAAAACCCTAATATAGCTCTAGAGATGAATGTAAATCGGATTGATTCCGGACTCAACCAAACAAACAATCAAATCATATAACACTATTAATTGTGAATCACAAACAATAAAATATTGAGACAAAACTAATTCATTGAATCATATAACATATTGAGAAATCAACTTTATCCCATAACCAATAATAATTGTTTAGCTACTCATAGCTATGGAGTTCATCATAAAAATATTAATTGAAAAGAAGAAGATGACCAAAAGCAAACCCTAGAAGCGTAAACAAAAGCGGCTCTCCAAAGTTCCAAGAAAAATATGTGATATCCCAAAAGTTGTAGAAGTCTTTCCTTTAAATAGGTCTCTTGTTTCCAAAATTAGGTCTAATCTTCAAAGGTCCAAAAGATAGAAGTCCACCAAGCCCATGTGTGAGAAAAACCCATGTAAAAATATACTCCAAAAACGGTCGCCGGAAAACTGGTATTGTGGTCGGAATTTGGCCGGAATCCGGCACCGGAAAATATCTCAGGTGACCGGCAAAGTCCACCCGGTCACCAGTCAACGAGTCAACTCGGTCAACGATCCAACTCGGCCGGGTCAACTCGGTCAAGCACCGAGTCAGAGTGTGAGTCAGTCAACCCAGTCAGCACCGAGTCAGAGTGTGAATCAGTCAACCCAGTCAGCACCGAGTCAGAGTGTGAATCAGTCACTGACTGAGCTGAGTCGTCTTGGCTCAGGCCATTTGCACAGGCCATATCTTCTGTAAAACAATCCACCAGTTTCCTTCTCCATTTAAAATTGCAGCAACATCATCTTCTCTGTAACCTCCAAGCCTGCCACTCTTCACCAGCACAAACCTCCAGGTCTATTGCCATGCCCGCAATTCCCAGCAAGCCTGTACATTCCCTGCACTTTATCAGCATCAACATCTTCACATTTGCAATCTTCATTTTGGCTTCAACCCACCTTAGCCTGCAGCTCACTGCACCACTGGAGAAACAACTCCACCTACCATCTCTCATCTCAGTTATTTTCTCTTGCTTCATCAGCAGAATACCCACACAATCACCACCATTGCCTTCACTGCACTTTGTTTCACTAGTTCCATTTCCTTTGTGTCTCAGCTGCTCACAACAGTCGACATCCCTGCACTGCACCTGCATCTGAGTTTCCAACCGCAGCTGCAACTCCATACACAACACAAGCCATCGACTCACACCTGTAATTTACCAGACCACACACTCTCATACAAAACCCCAGCTCGAGTTCACCTGCAACTGATTCAAAGTAACTCCATCGTCAATCATACATCGACCCTTCATTTCACAAGCACCAACTGCAACTCAGCCAATGACCCTGAAATTCCAGCATACACAACACCACCTGATACTGCAACCATTCTTGCAGTTCAACCCCTGCAGATCTCGCCAGCAGCAACTCTTGCTCAAATGCAACTATCAGCATCAATTCAGTTCCTTGCACCTCAGCACCACTACTGTCTTCATGGCATCCATCTCTAGCCAACACAAACCCCTATAACTTACCAATCACAGCTACCATTTGCAATCCACCAACACCAATTGCAGCTCCAAAAATCATCAATGACACCGCAACTCCAGCTCCAGCCATTGCGAACCGACCACAGGCTTAACCTTGCTTAGACTCTCACATAACAGCTACTCATTTCCTGCAATATTGCCTTGTATCTCCAATTCTCTTACATGCCATTTTCATTGTAATCTGCCTGACCTTCCTATCTTCTCAAGCCAAAACCACAGCTCCACTATATCACATAATCCCAACAGCATCAGCTCACTTCCATCTCCTCTGTGAGCTTCATCTCAGCCATACTAACACCATTACCTCAACATCAATCCTCATTTTCTTCAAAGTCACAGAAGCAAACCCTAAATCTGTTCTTCAAGAACACCAGCACAGCAAATTCCCATCTAAATTCCACCATCTTCTTATATGAAGATCACAGACCCATGACAATTAACACTCTCTAATCCTGGTTTCACGGACTTCAGCAATTTCAACTCAATCAAACCCTAACTTCCATATTAATCGATCTAGCCTTGATTCCAACACAAACCCATTTCATTCTTCAACGGCGCCACCAACCCATTCCCTCTATATCCTGAGTTCTTCTGAAATGTACCATGAATCTCGAACGATACCCATCTCAATTTCAATTTCAAGTTCTCATCACCATCTGATTTCATAATTCTCCATTACTCCAATGGGTAGAAGCTTCTCCTAATTCTCTCCTTACCCATCTCCGATTCCTTCACAAACTCTCAAACAACCATACACTACTAGCAAAATCAATAGCGGTGATCAATTGCACCTAACAACGCCATGGATGCAATTCTTCTTTTTGATGAGAAGAAACTGAAATGTGAAATGTGTAATAGAATCTCGACCTAGTTTTTAGGATTAATAGAATCGGGTCAGAAACATGGATAAGGGCTGCCTCGAGCCAAATGTTGTCTTTCTTTATCAATTTTTCTTGTACTCCAGCTGGTTATCCCTTAACTTTGGCTTGGCTTTCAAATATAACTCGCATGTGAA
The DNA here is from genome assembly GCA_023531295.1 of Papaver armeniacum. NCBI lineage: Eukaryota > Viridiplantae > Streptophyta > Magnoliopsida > Ranunculales > Papaveraceae > Papaver > Papaver armeniacum. Next base: position 19,750 of record JAJJWW010008383.1, read on the forward strand.
TTGGCCTTTATGCTCCTTTTCGCTCCAAATAGCTAATTTCTTCTTCTTTTGCTCATAATGACTCCATTGCACCTAATAAACTCGAAAGTAACCATAAGATACATAATTTACAAGAAAACTCGCAAAGAAAGCATAAACAATAGATAAATATCAAGGTGTTTATGACACCTATCAAGTGATGACAGAAGAGAAGGGTTCATCTTGAGGGACTTCATTTATAGAAAATTCAGGTATAGGAGGAAAATCGGCAGCGACATTTTCAGAGATAACCAAAGTAGAATTATCTTGCGAAGATATCGCAGGAGATGTTGGTTTATCCTGTGAAGATATCACATAAGGTATCGGTTTATCTTGCGAAGATATCGCAGGGGGAGTTTTGAGCTTGAATACAGGAAAGGAAACAGAAGATTCAACATTTTTAGAACGGCGAGGTTTCTTGGGGGATCTATCAATATTTTTGTCATCCTGCGAATCACAAGTTAAATAAGAAACAGAGGCAACAATATTGTTAATAGAAGAATAAGTGTTTCTTAATACCTTGTTATTCGCAGGTTTTCTTTTAGTAACAACGATTTTCTGTTGCGAGCCCACGGGAACATTAGGATTTAGAACTATGAACTTGGTGTTAGATTTATTCTTACTGAAACAAAAACAACACGGGAATCATTAGAGAAAGAATAACATTAGGATAAAAAAATTTCGATAGAAGAGATCAATCACAAAAAGATCAATTTTAGCAAAATTAACAAACCTTGATGGCTCCATAGAAACAGTAGCAGAAGGATGATGAGAACAGTAGCAGAGAGACAATAGCAGGAAGACGATGAAGAATTGCAGAAAGAAAAATAGCAGTAAAAAGTTGCAGAAGATGAAGAAGATGAAATAAAAGAAAGGAAACATCCTCATGAAGAATCTCTCCTTAAATAGACAAGAAAAAAGTGACCGGTTAACATTAAATGTACCGGTAAAAAGGGGAGATTTTGACACGTGTAGGCAGTTACGCCTAATTCACGGAATCCTGGCGGTAGATTGATGGAAAGAAATGAACAGTTGCGGCAGTTTGAAAATAATAATTCTCATGACATTCTCTTCTTCGCAGAGAAGACATGAGAAGAGGCAAGATGTAGGATCAGAATATCGCAACACCAATACCTCTGCGAAATTTATAAACGTTACGTAGCGAAGGCGTCGCAGATAAATAAAATAAATGACGCAATGGATGACGATAGCCAGAACATAGGAAAGGTGTAAAGACCTAGCGAGATCTAGGAGTGTGGCGAGATTATACATTTGTACACTTGCGACACTTCGCAAATCATTCCCGAAAATAAAGGACAACATAGCTGTCATCCATTATGTAACACCCTATATAAAGAGCCGAACAGACCTATTGAGAGAGAGATCTTTTTTCGAGTGTTGAGCAAGTCATTAAGAGAGAGAAAGTTTATAGAGATTGTATTTTTCTAGCTCTTTTCCATTTTTACCTTGTAAACATTCAAGAAATTAATCAACAAAAATTATAATTGTTCATCTTCAATGGATTGATTGTGTGGATTCTTGTGAGGGGTGTAGTGTAGGATTTCCTGTAACTACAATAGAAATCTTCTT